>CM062296.1:435450755-435616606 GCA_031216915.1 Pictodentalium vernedei | reverse complement strand
GTAATTGTGCAAAGAAGGCTATCTGAGAATGCTATAAGGGATTAGTGCTAGATGGTATGATAATATAGATGGTGGAGATGTTGGAAGAAGTAGAAGTGATGAATTTGGGATTACAGGTTCTGGAAAAGGTGGAATCACCAGAACAGGCAGTATAGGGAGAAGGATGAGGCTGAGGAGGAGGAGTTGTGTTGATGTTGGTGTTGTGGCGGTGTTAGTGATGGTGTTGAGTAGTTATGTATGTTGAAAATGAGCCATTTTGTAGGACCACGGGGCAGGACCGGGGGAAGTGACGTCATATCACGTGACTGGGCGGTCGTGTTGGGTTGTCATGATAGTGCACGTGGGTGGCCATGTTGTGACGTCATTGCCATGATAATAGGTGGTAGGAGTGCGTATGCGCAGCGCATGTTGTAATGGGGACACGTGCTCCGTCTCACCCCTAACAACCCGATAATAGATATCGAATTAATCCAAACAACCCGACAATCTTCAGGAAACTGTCCAAAACATTCCCGAAAACACTCTTGAATCCTGCCAGTACCGATCTAGTAACTCGCCAGAAACTCGAGGGACCAGGACTTCAGGAGCTCCAGGGGCAAGGGGCAGTAGGGCTCCGGGGACAAGGACGGCGCCCCCTCCCTTTCCAGTTTATCTCTCAGTTAAAAAAACACTATTGTAATAAACCAACTATTATTGTAATAAATCCATTTCTGTGATAAATTACACGTCCATTATATGGTCGGACATTAGGTAACGATACTATCATATATTTTAAGGATACTAAACCCACGGAATCCCCCTTTTCGTCGTATGAAGCAATGAAAGCTATGAAAATGAGCACGATGCGCGCAAAATCATACGTCTCAAAATGAAAGCTATGAAAATGAGCGCAATGAGTACCTCGTCATACGCCTCATACCCTCATTAAGGATACTATCCTACCTTTATTTGGGAGTGTTTTCGGGAGTGCTTGGGTCAGTTTTCTGAAGATTGTCAGGTTGTTTTGATTAATTCGATATCTGTTGTCGGGTTGTTAGGGGTGAGACGGAGCACGTGTCCCCATAACAACACACGCTGCGCATACGCACTCCTACTACCTTTAACAACACGCGCTGCGCATACGCACTCCTACCACCTTTTTTCATGATAATGACATCACAACATGGCCACCCACGTGCACTATCATGACAATCCAACATGACCGCTCAATCACGTGACATGACGTCACTTCCGGGGTCCTGCCCGGGGTCCTACAAAATGGCTCATTTTCAACATACATGACTACTCAACACCACATCAACACAACTTCTCATCTACAATCTCCTCCTTCTCCCTATACTGCATGTTCTAGTGATTCCGCCTTTTCCAGAACCTGTAATCTCAAATTCATCACTTCCACTTCTTCCAACATCTCCACCATCTATATTATCATACCGTCTAGCACTACTCTATTATAGTATTCTCAGATAGCTTTCTCTGCACAATCACCCTGATGTACTAATCCCATGACCCTCCTCTCTTTCTCAGCCTAATCCCTGCCCACCCCCTTTCAATCCTCCTAAACCCCATTCCTCTTCCTACCCAGGTCTCGCATCTTATTCTTGTTCCTTGCGACACAACCATCCCGCCACATCCACCAAATGTACCGCGCGGCCATCCAACTTTTTGACCTCTTTTAACTCCACCTCATTTTTGTTCACTGTTAGTTGTTAAAATGTCAAATTAATGAACAATAAGATATTCTTATGGCAAAGAAATATGCGACAAATGAGTTTTAGATGCCACCAAAACAAGCAGAAACAGAGGCATTTGCCAATCCCCAAAGGCGTCAGGGGACTATGGAACACTACATTTCTGGATGCGGAGATTACGCATGTTGGTAAACGTACCAACCGGGGTAAAATAGCACCCCTCCCTCACCACCCCCCCGCCGTCACCATGTTGGGCACTGGATGATCATGGTAATGACGTCACACGATTGAGTTACCAGGATAATCCGCGTCTATGTGACGTGACTAGGTCTTTCTATGATAAAATCCCCGGGAGTTGGGGGGGGGGGGGTCTCCTCGCTTTAACCAGAGCAGAAACCTTGGGTATAAATATTCCATACCCTTTATGTGGCAATAAATGGTAAGTGGTAAAGTCCATCTACAATAGCTGTAACTGGAATTAGAAGTTATAACATTATCGGTTAATTTGTTGTAACATAACGGGTTGAAAAAGTTATAACATCATCGGTTAATTTGTTGTAACATAGCGGGTTGAAAAAAGTTATAACATTATGCGTCGATTTTTATAACATAACGGGTTGAAAAAAGTTATAACATTATGAGGAGTTTATAACATTATCGGTTGTTTACTACATTTTTTTGTAACATTATGCATTGGTGTAACATTATGCGGCGTTGTAACATTATCGGTTGTAACACACCTCCCCCAACAAATAGTATTTTTATTTATTTTTTACAACAGATCCACCCCCTCCCTCCCTCCCTCCCTCCACCCCACCCCTGGGAATACCGAGAGACAAAAACAAAAACAATACTTCCACGGTTATCGTGTAAAATAACTTATTTTGCACAGTATTGTTTTTGTTTGCTTATTTAGGTTTTTTGCGTGTCTTTTTCACTGATCTCTTTTCGTCTGGAACTAGCGAGAGGTGGTTGGGAATGGGAGTTGTCCTTGAAAAACTACAGTCGGAAGTAGATGACTCGAAATCGGATGATTCGAAATATATGAGATAACTCGAAGTTGGCAATCGCGTCCTAGCAATCAGGGATTAGCAGTCCCCCTCCACCCCTCCCAGGAAATATAGACTGTCGCTGTTCAAAATTTATTTTCTGGGAAGTGTTGAGGTGGTTCCTTTGTCCAGATTACAAGTTTCTGTGTTCTTGTGTTCAAGGCTTCCAAATCCCTCAAATACATCTGAAGTGCATAACTCGAAGACCGGGATAAGTCGAAGTTATAGGTCGGTCCCGTAAACTTCGTGTTTCGACTCAACATGTGAATTGTGATTCTGCAAAAAGTGTTAATGGAGGTGTCAAAAAGTACTGAATGGCAACAACATTTAGAATTGGGAAGACAGTCTTCCAGTACATTGTACTTCAAGATAATTTGTTAATGGAAGCTCAAATAAATAAATCAGTTTTTGCATAGAATTATGTTGTTGTCTTCAAGATTTCTTTTCATGCCATTTCATTTCAAAGAAAATGATGGCGTTTGTCAGCCTAGGCAACAAAATATTACAGGTGACTCTCTGTGCATGTATGCGTGTATTGGTTGATCCTGACTCCTCGATCCACTTCCAGATTCGTGTTTAGAGCCTCCGACAAATATGCTTACTGAAAAATCATAACACCCTCCAATTTTTTTCCAATTACATGTATTTATTGGTTGATACTGAGAAATTAATAGAAGAAATGTTGTCACCAAGATGAGATACGCGATTGCTCATTCCCACCACATTGTTTCTAACTTTAGAGTAAGTGTCGGTGAACCCCCCCCCCCCCCCCCCCCCCCCCCCCCCCCAAAAAAAAAAAAACAAAAAAAAACAAAAAACAAAACAAAACAAAAACAAACCTGTCCAGGGACGTCAGGTTTCAGAAATATGGGTAGCCTGGGCAGCCTCGAGTAGAAGCTCAATTTTTTCTTACACTCAAAACATCCAGACCCCGAAGTGGTCTGGCCGACGGCTGGCATAATTGGAGTCTTTGGGGGGGGGCCAAAAACCAGGGCCAAACACAAATTTTGCCCCCCCAATCCCCAAAATTTGCATCCAAAACCAAAAGAAATCATGTCCTATAGGACCTCCATACTACGCCCCCCACTGCGCATGCGCAGTGTCAAGGACGTCCCGAAATTGGCGCCAATTATCATTCTCTGTTTGGCCTTTCATCAGTCAACATCTCACTGTTCTTTGTGCTTGTAAATCTCAGTTTAAAGGATGCCAGACACGTAATTTTTGGAGAAATGGTGATTCTAAGGAGGATATAGAAGGAGGAGAGGAAAAAGAAGTGACAAAAAATAATCAGGGGCTGTACTTAAATTTTTTTATGAAATTATGTTAAGTTGCCTATTTTTGAGGCATGGGCCTCTTGTTGTCATTCTTGCTAAATGTTGCACTGCTTATCAGTGTTTCCTCTCCCCTAGCCTTCTAAAGTCCCCCCTTGCAATTCTCCCATGCTTTTGGCATATTTTTTGAGAAAGTTCATTTCTAAAATTTTCTTGGGAGAGTTGCTTGGATACAGAATGTTTTCTGTTATTTTCCCCCATAGTTACGTTTTCACCCATGGGTGTATAAACGTTGTGTTCTGCATCTTCCATCTGATGTTCTGCAGATTCTCCCCTGGGAGTCTCTGTCTTGCATCAGATAGAGTGTAATTTTGATGACTGATTTCGGGCCAGTTTTTTCAGTGCCTGGAGTCATGTTTTCTAGTGTTTTACACTGTTTTGTTTACATTGGCAACAGCCTTTTTTGAGGGGGGCTGTTTGCCTTTGGTGTAGTTTATCTCACTATAAGATACATTTATATTATCCGTAAGTGTCTCATTAATTATTTAATATAAATTTAAAATTTTTGACCACACTTTTGCCATCGGATCCATCGGGGCTCAATGTTACTTTTCAGAAACTTGGGCTTTGCTGAAAAAATATTTTTTCAAAATTATTTGATTTGCAATTGTTTTTTCATTTATTAATGGATCATGTTATTATGTATCTTTGTGTCAGGGGTTTGTGCGAGTAACTAGGACTTGTTGTTGCCTTTTCACAATGAAAGGATATTGTTCAAATTGTAATAGGAAGAAATCTTCCTCTGACTTTCATGATCATT
This sequence comes from Pictodentalium vernedei, assembly GCA_031216915.1. Lineage (NCBI taxonomy): Eukaryota > Metazoa > Mollusca > Scaphopoda > Dentaliida > Dentaliidae > Pictodentalium > Pictodentalium vernedei. The sequence continues at coordinate 435,611,775 of CM062296.1, read as the reverse complement.
GTATTAATTGTAGTCAGTGTTCTCGCACTAATCCCTGTCCTATATGTCAATATTGGGATGACAAACACTGGAAACGTGTGTCACGGTATGTTGTTACTGGAGAAAGGGCTATGCCGGCTCTTTCTCCACAAGGTCACTCTACTGTCTCAGTTTCTATTTCAGAGGAACAAGAACAGGGTGATGTTTCCATGTTATCTTCTGCAAGTGCGCTTCCTTCGTCACAAATGAATTCAGAGCTAGCAGCAAAAGTGCTCATGGAGATTAGACAAATGTCGTCCGCTAGCTCGCCCGGTGTAGCGTCCATTCACCGAATGGTTCGGCAGCCGGGTTCGTCCGATGCGGTCCAGAAGGAAATGTTGGGTGATGCGAGCACTATAAACATTCAATGTGCACACCCAGTGACGGCGGATAGTAAGCGAGATCGGAGGAAGCCTTTGAGTCCGGTTCCTAGCTCGTCCAGGTCCAGCCAGGCCGCGAGCGAGAGAGGCCCCTCTCTCGTACAACAACATCTGGGACCAGATGTTGTGGTACAAAATGTGTCGCAAGCGGAGCATACGTCCGTCGCTCGGGACGCTCCGTTGTATAGGCAGTCCGCGGAGACTGCTAAGGCTTCTTCTTCTCATCAGCGCACACCGACCGCACCTTGGCTGCTTGACCGCTGATATCTTACCAGCTTCGCCGATCAAGGATTCTTCGGCGACCAGGTCACACCATCCGGCAGCCAGGGACTCGAGGCCGATGGACTCCGGACGTTCGCATAGAAAAAGTATGCGGGAGCCATCTGATGCGGAGCTGCCCTCGGCGAAGCAGCGGAAGACTGCGCCTCCGCAGGTCTCGACGCCAGACATTCTTGTGCATATAGCACAGCTTATCGCAGCATCCGACAGAAACGGTGTCGGATCGAGAATTATCCGATGGCGCTGAGTCGGTACGCTCCGCCGAAGCATCGGGGGCGGACGACCGGGAGCATCATGAGGTCCGACCGGATGGTGAAAGGGATACGGATGATTTGGAGCTATCCCTTTCGGAACAACATAAAGCTGCCGTGGACTTCATCCGGCACTTTCTCCCTCAAGTTGTTCCGTCGGGCCAGACTGCTGCGGTTCCGGACAAGAGGATCATAGCGTCATTGGACTCTGAATTTTTTGAGCCGGTTCAGGAACATCGCTCCCGAGTTTCCGTCGCAGTCCAATAATGTTGCAAGAACATTTGAATTATTGAACGACGCTATATTTAAACTTGCTTCCAAGACGGGGAAAGCAGGTTTCTTGTCCGCCAATACTCTCAACCTGCCTTTCATTAATGCAAGGAATAAATTCGACATGGCAGGACAGGGTATCCCGAGAGTTCCTCTGCGTATGGACGACGAGGCGGAAGACTTAGAGCTATCATTACCGTCGTCGGCTTCTATTCCAACCGCGGTGTTGGAAACAGCTATTTCGTCTAACAGAGCCAATTTAGATGCCTTATCTTACGCAGATCACCTTACTAAGGCGTTATCACTGCGCCTTCAAGGGAAAGAATTTCAGGATATACAATCCTCTTTAAGACTTCTTTCAAGGGCAGTAGCTTATTCCACGTGTAACTCCGCCCTTTCTGTGGCAAACCTGGAGTTGGTTAGACGTGACGCAGCCCTAGCTACATCCACACTCGTGGATACTAAGGTGAAGAACTCTCTTAGAGTCGCTTCGGTCTCTGGAGAACTTCTCTTTGACGACAAGCTTTCTGCTATTTATGATAAAATTACAAAGAAATCTTCGGATTCTCTGTTGTTCAAATCTGCTTCTGAGAAGTCGGATACAGCAGACAAGAATAAGACAGGCACTTCTGGGTCTAATGCGCCCAAGAGAGGTTCCTATAGAGGTTCCGGTGCGTCCTCTTGGTCTTATTCGAGAGACCGTCAGGGTAGCGACTCTCGTTCGGGACGTCCTTCGGGCCGGGACAACCGGTCGGACGCCCCGAGGTCGACGGGACGAGGTGCGGGTCGTGGAGGACGTGGTTTCTCCTACCGCAGGCCTCGCAGGTCCAGGAGGTGATGGCTTAAACCTCTATCGCGTACCGGTTGGCGGAAGGTTGTCAAGCTTTTCAAAAGAATGGGCGTCGATTACGGACGACCCTTGGGTGAGAGGAGTGACTTTGGAAGGCCTAAAGATATCCTTCAAACGAAAGCCTCCATTAACTCGAAGTCCAAAGTGGACTCAACTTCCGTCAATTCCGCAGAAAAGAGACGCTCTGTTATCAGAGGTGCAGTCTCTTTTAATGAAGAACGCGGTAGAGGTCGTAGAAAACCAGGAGACCCCGGGATTCTACAGCCATCTGTTTCTGGTTCCGAAACCAGACGGCTCGTTACGTCCAGTCATAGATTTGAGCTGGATAAACAAGCTGATCGTCGCTCCGAAATTTTATATGGAGACGATTCGGTCGGTCAGAGCGAGTATTCGGGTGAACGATTATGCAACAAGCATAGATCTCAAAGATGCGTACTTTCACGTCATGGTACATCCGACATTCAGAAAGTATCTACGCTTCGCAGTCCTAGGAGTGGTGTATCAATTCCGGGCGATGTGCTTCGGACTGAATCTAGCACCCTGGGCTTTCACTCGGGTAATGAACTCGGTAATGATCTATTTCCGAGCTCATTCGTCTGCGGTAACGTCGGCCTACCTGGACGACATTCTTCAGAGGTACGGCAACGAGTTAATGCTTCAGAACGATGTTCAGAATCTACTTCTATTGCTCCGACGTCTCGGTTTTATAGTAAACAAGGAGAAGTCGGATCTGGTGCCGTCCAAGTCATTCACTCATCTGGGAATGAGCTTCGAGACGCACAACAATCTCGTTCGTCTGCCGTTAACCAGAGCGAAATTAGTCAGTTGTTACGCTCGCTATTGTCTGCACGCAGACAAAGTCACAGCGAGAGAGTTTATGAGACTGATAGGTCTGTGCGGAGCCGCTGCGGATCTCATTCCGATGGGGCGGTTACGCACGCGTCCTCTCCAAATTTTCTTGACTCAGAATTGGAGTGTGAAAATTCATTCGCTTGACGTAGACGTTCTCTTGTCAGATCAAGTGAAACAAGAGATTCAGACTTGGGCAAACATTCAGTGGTTAACTCAGGGAGTTCCGCTGCAGTTGCCGGATCCGAGTTTTACCATTATGACGGATGCCAGTCAAACATGTTGGGGTGCATCATTGATCCCAACGGATTCGAGATGCCAGGGTCTTTGGGATCCGCAATTCCTGTGCAAGCACATAAACATCAAGGAAATGATGTCAATTTGGCTTGCGTTACGTCATTGGATGGACATTATTCACAATGCTCATGTCCAAATCCTATCCGACAATACGACAGTAGTGGCGTATATACGGAATCAGGGAGGCACTCATTCAGTTCCGTTGTTCAATCTAACGGAAAGAATCCTTCTGTTTGCGCTAGAACATCAGGTTCTTTTTTCGGTCCGTCACATACCGGGTCATCTGAATGTGCTAGCAGACTCCCTTTCACGAAAGGGCCGCTTGTTGCCGTCGGAGTGGACTCTCAACAAACAAGTATTCAATCAGATTTGCTACCAATGGGAACGGCCAATGATAGACTTATTTGCGACACATCTCAACAATCAGTTGCAGACGTATGTGTCTCCGTGTCCGGATCCAAGAGCATTTGCAGTAGACGCTCTGTCGATCCCTTGGGACGGAATGATAGGATATGCGTATCCTCCAGCACCGTTAATTCAACAAGTATTGCTAAAGATAAAACAATCTCAATGCAAGATTCTGTTGGTAGCATCTCTGTCACCACAGAGACCGTGGATAAATCTACTCAGGTGTCTGTTGTGGGACCTACCGCGAAAGCTTCCTCCACGGGAGGATCTTCTTTCGCAGGGGAAATCGTGTCAACTCCATCACAACCCGCAAGGTCTCAACCTTCACGTTTTTCCGTTGTGCGGTCCTTCTTGCATGGCAAGCACTTTACAGGACGAGCAGTGGACGCGATTTCTAACTGTAGGAGGACCTCCTCTTCGCTAAACTATGCGGCTAAGTGGAAGGTTTTTCGCCGTTGGTGTAGGGATCATTCTGTAGATATTTTTGATCCCTCTATACCAGACATTGCAAACTTTCTAGTATACTTGTTTGACGAAATCAAACTGCAGCCTGTTACTATTAAGGGTTATAGGTCTATGTTATCTGATACCTATGCACATCATGATAGTTTACAAATTGGATCTAATGTCTCTTTATCTAAGTTGGTTAGAAACTTCTCGATAAATAGACCCAGAACTCTTAGATTAATTCCTAAATGGAAGTTAGCTTGGGTTCTTCTTAAATTGAAGGAAAAGCCATTTGAACCTCTTGGGACAGTAGATTTCAAATTCTTATCTTATAAGACAGCTTTTCTCTTAGCTTTCTCTTCTGCTACAAGAGTCAGTGAGCTTCATGCACTGTCGGTGGATGATTCTCACTATCGTAGTGTCGGGAACACTATCACCTTCACTACTAATGTGGGTTTTTTAGCTAAGAATCAGGCTCCTAATAAATATCCGGAACCTATTGTTATTAAGGCTCTTCCGTCTTCAGACGGGCGTAGGCCTTTACTCTGTCCTGTTAGAGCGTTACGTATCTATAAACAGAGATCTCAGTTTATCAGAAAGGGACGGAAACGTTTCTTTCTGTCTTTGATGCCTAATAGAAGGGACATTTCGGTCCATTCTATTGCTAGATGGATTCAATTAACTATCCGTACTGCTTATGAGAGTTTATCTTCTTCTCAGCAGTCTGTGCTTAAGATTTCCGCTCATGAAGTAAGAGCTCTTGCTACTTCTTGGGCTTATGCTAATAGTGTTGCTATTACAGATTTAATGAAGGCTGCTTATTGGTCTCAGCCATCCACATTCACAAATTTTTATCTCAGAAATATTGAGTCCATTTCTGGAGACCTGCATTGTTTAGGTCCGTTATCTGTTGCTCAGAATGTCGTCCACTAAACAGTTGCAACTATAGTTATGCAGGCTTTCTGTTCCGGCAGTGACTCCGTCCGGCTGCCCTCTTCGCTCTGGGCTATTTGACCCAGGGCAAGGGGAAGGGGGGGGGCGGGTGTTCCCTTAGGTCACCTGCTTTATAGTGAAAAGCAAGGGAATGCCTCCTCCAAAGTCAGTATTTCTGAGTCGCTTCCGGGATGGTTTTAAAGTGTAATATTAATGTTAAAATTCATTCATGTCTTATTTTTAAAGTGTAGCTCGGTGTGAAGCATTTGTATATGTCAAGTGTCAAACGGGCTTTAATATACAATACTCGGACACTTTTAAAAGATTATAAAGAGTCTCAATTCTCTGGACTTCTTTATTTATTGGCTTACTTTAAAAATAATTAGTATAAGGGTTATACTGGATGTTAATAGAGAACATGAATATTATTGTGCTCAATTATTAAGGGTATTGTATCTTTCTAATTTAAATATTAAATAAGAAAGATACATGTAAAGCCTAATACTCCTTTTCTCCTTAAGGGGTTACCTCTTTATTATATAGTTGAGCTTATTGGATTTTCCTCTATGTCCTAGGCCCTCCAGCCTGTTTACTATTCAGCTAAGTCTGGGTCATTGGTACAGTATAAAAATGTTAAAAAATTTATAGTAATTTATATATTTTTTATACTTACCAATGACCCAGACGGGGATGGCCCTCCCAGGAGTTTGGGAACTCTTGCCTCCCCGCTGAGTACATAGCGCTGACCAGGCACTGCCAGTAAGAATGATAATTGGCGCCAATTTCGGGACGTCCTTGACGCTGCGCATGCACAGTGGGGGCGTAGTATGGAGGTCCTATAGGACATGATTTCTTTTGGTTTTGGATGCAAATTTTGGGGATTGGGGGGCAAAATTTGTGTTTGGCCCTGGTTTTGTTAGAGTTAGCACCAGCTAAGTCTGGGTCATTGGTAAGTATAAAAAATATATAAATTACTATAAATTTTTTAACATTTTGAACAATATGACAAAATTTTCTGCCAATTGTGGGCGCCCTTCAAATGTGAGCCCCCGTGCGTCCGCCCAGTCTACCCATTCTTAAATACGGCCCTAAGGTTACCTGACTGCTCTGGGAATATTTGTTTCAGTTTTTCTCATCATTTGTTTCAGTTTTTCTCATCGAATAAAGGGATATATGACCTATTGGTGGCCTATAACAGCCTCTCCCAACAAAAGGAGTAAAACTTGTGACAGTATATATCAGACACCATTTTAGGTTTCTTGTGTAGAAGTCTCATACAGACCATTAGCTGAACCTAACTTTGATTAAATACAATTTGCGATTCATGTATTTATTTATTGGTGCCAGCATCAAGGCTATATCATGACTCAACATAACTATTAAGCCAAGTCTTGCCAATCATTTATGCCTATGTTTCCCACTTACTGAGGGATGGCACCCAGTGGCGTTGGTTACCAAGTCCTATTTTACCAATGGAGACAGGTGGAGGAGAACAATCTACAAAGGTGGACATGCAGACTTTTATATCGTGGGAGGCCCACGGGAAGAAGTTTTGAGATTGATACACATACCCCAACATGCTGTCAAACACACTGAGCTTGATAACCCCTCCCGGCAAAGATTGAGACTAATGACACTCAGGCAACTTTCAAAGGAAACGTCTTATCTGAATCTACATTTGATTTCAAGACATTTTAAAATTGAAATTGTTCGGTTGGATGGCCCGCTCCATGAATTACATAGGGCCTACATGTGTGTTTCGTGTTTCAATGTTATGTTTAAAATCGAGATGCATTTTAGAGTTAAGCTTCACCACAACTAAATGCGTTTAAAATACCACACGAAGTTGTGTTTTGGAGCAACTGAATATCTCTACACGTTCCGGAATTGGACACAAACTGACGAGACAAAACACTTTTGCACGTAATCCTTGCACTTACAGGTGCTTAGAAATTGAAAACGAGATTTTGTAAGCATTTTGGTGTTTAAATTCAAAACCGAAATACGTGCTTTGCATAAATGACAATCAGAAATCATGTCTTTGTCTTGTGAATATCAGTTAATCTAAAGCTTGTTAGGGGACAAAAAATAAGAGAAAATAACAATTTAAAATTAATGGGCAACACATTAATATTTAGCAAAAAACAAACAAAAACCCAGCCTGTATTTGTTTAATAATTTTAATAGTGGTCCGAGAATAGGCCTATGTGCATGAGGGGGGAGGGGGGGGGGGGGATAAATACTCACTAGCGTAGCCAGGATTTTTAATGGGGGGGGGGGGGGCAAATATACGAACGAATGTATGTATAGTATGCTAGGGTGGTACATTTAGATAATTCTCTAAGCAGAGCTGTGCAAATGGAAGACCTAAGAGTCACTGGTACTGCATAGCGAATAATAAAATTTTACCACAAAATTATCAGGGTGAATTTTAATGCAGTAGTGTTGTATGTGAATCCATCCATGAATAAATCTCAAAGAATTGTTTTCCTGAAGTCATCATTAAGTTGGACGGGATATGTTATAGGCATAATATATCACGTTGGCTGGATGGCAGTGGGAGTGAGTACGCACTACCGTTGATTGGAGATTCGGTGTTACAGTACGTGGAGAGTGTATTATCATTAAATCACCCGCAGAGTGGAGATTCCACCCGAGCAATAATTACACATTTATTGGAAAGCATAACCATCACAAGCACAAGCAAAGTTCCAGCCAATGGACCTCCTGGTTAGCTGAAACATTGCTTGTGTTTTATGTCCATATGTACAGAATTTGAAAGTGATAATTTGGGTGATAACTTCACTCCGCGGGTGATTTAGTTACAGTCTACTCTCCATGTACTGTAGTTCTCTTGAGAAAAATTTGTCATCCATGCTCTGATGCCTTTCCGACGTTGTGCACGTTGGCCCATATTGCCATTATTGGAGATAGCACTGTAAAATTTCTGTTGGTCCCGTTTCTTCTTCTTCTGCTTTTTTTTTTGTTTTTTGCTGTATTATTGTCTGTTTTCAGCCTACTAGTTATATTGGTGAGGAGGGCCGTGTGTTGATGGATTTTCTTTATTCAATTTGCCGATGCATGGAAAGCAGCCGAAAACGTACAAAAAGCATCACCCCCGACCCCCCCCCCCCCTCCCCCAACAAAAAACAAAAACAAAAAAATGAACAGAAAATAAACAAAAATGAAAAACCTGACATCTCAGGAAAACAAATCTTTTTCAAAACTTTCTTTGCAGATTGCTCCTCTCACACCATGAATTGAACCACATCCACGTTGAATTAAAGCTCAGATGGTAGTTTGTTATCTTACTTCACTCTTAAATATTTCATTTTTTTCAAAAAAGAAATAACTTGTTACTGTTCGCTAAACGTTCACATTTTCACGAGAGATAACGTTGCACATACGCATCATATAAGTATAACGTTGAAACGTCAAACGGTCAATTCAAGTAATAGGGCTCTTGGACATCCCACTTTACACGTCGCGTTGACCCATTTATAAATGTCAGATGAACCTAAAGTAAACTTTGTTGGAATCCTCGATTTCCAGAGAGTAGAGGTGAAACTCTAACTCAATTTCGAATTTTTGACCCCTAAGGTCCCTTTTCGCAGCTCATGGCGCATATGTGCTTTTTAAATCTCAATTAATAATGATGCCAGACACAAATCAATGGTTAAATTGGTGGATCCATGGACACAACTGGATGAAGGAAGGAAGAAACGGGGGTTTGAAACGTTCAGGGCTGTAATTTTATAATATTTATAAAAATTAGTTCTTGTTCCCCATTTTCGGGATATGGGCCTGACGTCATCATTCATTGATAATGATATGTCCACTGTTTGTTTAGTATTCCTTCCCTTCCTTCCCTTAATACCCCAAGTTAAGATTCCAAGCTTTTGGGCTCGTTTTATTGAAATTTTTTTATAAAATTTCTTGGGAGTTTAACGTATTATACAGAAGATATTCTGGACATCCCCAGGGTTACTTCCTCACCCTTAGGGTGTTTAGGCATTTTGGTCATTCATCATTTATCCGATGTATCATTTTTTCTTCTGATGAAGATCTTGCTTTACATCGGATAATCTTGTTTCTGTTACTGACTTCGGGCCGTGTTGCCTGGGGTCTTGTTTCCGGTTTTGAAGTTGTTTACATTGACATTGCTCTAGGTAGTTTCCTATTGTTTTTAAGGAATGGCAGCTGTAAGTAACATTAAATATCCTGATAGTGTGGTGGTTAATTTTACATATTTTTATAATTTTGTCCACACTTAGGCTTTTTTGGGCTCATCGTTCCCTTTGGGAACTTGGGCTCTTATATAAGAAAAAATTTTTTGAAGGAATTTTTCTTATGGATGTATTTATTTCATTGATTGTATTTTAATGTTATCTTATATTTATGTAGATTTGGTGGTAGAACAATTGACCTTTGTTAGCTTTTAGATATAATATTTATCTAATAGTAGGGCAAATAGAGGAAGCCTTTCCTCTATTTACATGGTCGTTGTCTTGCATACAGTCGATGTACTACCCCTAATTCTTGCTGCATGTGTCAGGTTTTGACAATGTTGATGACGGGTGTCATGGTTTGTGTTAGGCGAGTGGACACTATCTGTCCTATTGTGGCGAGGGGACACTGCTGGTCCTCTTGCCAAAAATGTCTCTATAGTTTTTTATTTTCTATTTACAGAGGAACAAGAACATGGTGTGGTTTCGTGATGCTGTCAGGGAGTGTGCTTCCATCGTCGCATTATGCTATTAGAGCTAGCGGAAAAGTTCTCAATGATATAAGACAAGGGCTAGGCTTTTGAACTAAGGTTTACGTTCCTTGTCTCCAGCTAGCTCAACTGGCAGATCTATCACGCAGAATATGGGTGGTGTGATGCCGGGTATGTCCATAGTGGTTGAGAAGAGGAATAAGGGTGTAGCGATCACTATAAAATTATGAACATGCTCACCCTGCGATGACGGAAAGGAGGAAGCACGGGAAGTAGGAAGCAGACAAGTTCTGAGGTATGCTCGTCCAGGTCTACCATGATCGTGAGCAAGAGAGAGGCCACTCTCTCTTATAACAACATCTGGGGTCAGAGGTTGTTGGTAGGAACTTGTGTCAGTTGGATCTTAGTCCATGCCTTCCTGTCCGGGATGCTCCTTCTAATAGGCTGCCGGGGTCGGCTAGTCTTTAGCTTCCTCTACGTTCGAAAAGCACACACGACCGCACAAAGTCTGTTGTCGCCAGTTATTTATTTATTTATTTATGTTTAAGGTCACATATTTATGCACAATGGCTAATCATGACCGTGACAGTTTTACGGGTGGAGGAAGCCGGAGTACCCGGAGAGAACCACCGAGCAACGACGAACAGCTGCCAGCTCCCCAACATCGTAACTCCGCACTGCAGCACAGGCAGGGTTAGATTGGTTGAAGACATGCGTACCATAGGCGTGCAGTACGCCTTAGTACACGGCGTCATCATGCCCCCACATGGGCAATGGAGATGAAGTGTCTTGCCCAAGGACACAACGCGGTTGCCGCAGGTGGGATTCGAACCGAGGACCTCTCAGCTTGCAGTCTGCACCTCTACCTACTGAGCTACCGCGCTCCCTTTGTTGTCGCCAGTTAGCTCGTCCGATGAAGCGGTTACTCAGGCCTCTGAGAACTGTGACCCCGGGTGTGTCTTCCTCCGGGCTAGTAGATGACATAGGGTGGAGCAAGCACTATAATATACAACCAGGCTTACCCAGCGACAACGGAAGGAGGAAGCCTGCAAGTTCTGAGGTACGCTCGTCCAGGTCATCCAGGACCGCAAGCAGTAGAGAGGTCTCTCTCTCTTACAGCATCATCTGGGGACAGATGTTTTTTGTAGGAACTTGCGTCAGTCAGAGTTTACGTCCATGCATCCTGTCCGGGACGTCCCGTCTAATAGACAGTCTTACTGTTTCCTCTACATAACGGACAAAGTGATCTTTATATTGCACAGGGCTATAAACCGAGATGAGTGGTTTCAGTTCCCTGACGCCGGTGAAACGGTTAAGATTGAATATGAGGACTGTGACACCTGATGTGTCGCATGTGCATTGTATTCAGAGCTAGTGGCATAAGTGCTCAATTATATAAGACAAGTTCCTAGTCTTTAGAATATAGGGTTTACAACCTTGTCTCCAGCTAGCTCAACCGGCGGATCGTTACTCAGAATATGGGTAGTGTGACACCGGGTATGTCCGTAGCGTCCAAGAGAGAAACAAGGGTGTAGCGAGCACTATAAATTCCAATCATGCTCACCCTGCGTTGATGGAAGGAAGAAGCCAGCAAGTTCTGAGGTACGTTCATCTAGGTCTCCCAGCAAGAGGGAGACCCCTCTCTCTCTTTTAACAACATCTGGGGCCGGGTGTTGTTGGTAAGAACTTGCATCAGTCGGAGCTTACATACATACCTATTGTCCGGTACGCTCAGTTCAATTCTTAGCCGGGGAGGGCTACAGTTTGGCTTCTTCAGCGTCTACCAAGCACTCCCGACCGCACATTGGCTAAGTGACTTAGGATATCTAGTCTGCATCTTCAAGAGGTCCACTTTTTGTGAAGAAAGTCGCACCATCTAGTAGCCAAGGAGATGAGGCTTCATTCATCAGGACGTCCGCAGTAAAGAGCCATCTCGGACACACTGTCCCAGGAGCAGCTGGCGGACAAGCAATACATGGCCGCTGCTCCTCAGGTCTCCGTAACGGACTTGCTGTTGCAAACTGCGCAGCTCATCGCAGTATTCCTGCTAAGGCAGAAGCACTCAACGTCAGTCTCAAAACTTGAGTTGTTGAATGGTGCTTGATCGGTCCAATCATCTGCCTGTTCAGATGCTGGTGACCATGATTCTAAACTGATTTAGACGAATGATGAAAGGGATACGGAGGAGGATAATCTTCCCTTTCGGAACAACACATGGATGATATGTATACGATCCATTATCGTTTCCTTGAACTTGTTCCAGTGAATCACAATGCTGCGAGTAATTGTGAGAAACCGCTAGCACTGTTAGACGCTGACTTCATCCGGACAAAGAGCAGGATAATAAGATCTCTTTCCGGTTAAGTCTACACGGGTGTCACAGGTCTTCAATTATGTAGACAATGCCATATTTATCTTTCTGTGGGAAGAAGTAATACGGCTTCATTTCGCTGTTCGCTCCGATTCTGTTGAGAAGTTAATTTCTTATTCAGGGCAAATTTAGACTCACGGTCTTATGTACTCCAATTTTAAGTACTGTGACGCAAGGTCTATATGGAAAGGAATTTTGTGGTCGTTTGTACCTTTAAAGAATTCTTTCCAGGCCTATTTATCATATATATCTCTGTCTTAACAGATGTTAAGTGGGAGTTATTCTGATGTGACGAAGCCTCGCCTCGTCATCTTTAACAATTGACTGTATGGAAAACTTGCTTCAGGTCGCTTTAGTTTTCCAGACACTAGGTCTTTGATGATAAGCTTTCATTAATGTAGGATTATTCTACAAGAAAGCATTAATACTCGACTCTTTAAGATGGGGTTTAATCAACCAACAACAGCAGAAAGAGTAAGAAATGTTGTCCTAGACTAATATCGTCTATAAGGACTCATAGCGAAGGTATAGGTATTCCTACTATATATTATTTTAGGGATTAACTATACAGCCACTTGGATAGGGGGTTTAGGTCTGTTTGAGTTTACTGATCAGACACCCCTGAGCCGGTGGCTCGAGGCTCTTATGGAGCTCGGTCTGACCGTTTTCGACTGAACTGGATAATTAGGTTATTTATGATATTCTTTTAGTTGAAAGGCGAGCGTTCGTATGATCGGTGATGCGGCGAGTATAGTTCTTTAGATCACTGGAATAATGATCTAGATAATGTCTCATGGAATTATGATAATATACACATATCCTACAATTCATTTTCAACAAGCTGGTTTGTCTGTTGTTTCACAGAGCGAATTAGCCAGTTGTTTGGATCGCTTTTATCTTTTATCAGACGCATCAGCAGCGGAAGATTTTATGCGTCAGATGGGGTTGTGCGGAACGGCTATGAATGTTATTTCAATGGGTCGCTTACGCACACTCCCCTCCAGTTTTTCTTAACTGGAGTGGTAGACGTTTTTCGATCTAGACCTGTTTTGTTTTAACGAATCTTTTTACATAAGGTCAAGTTTCAGCATATATTTAACGGTTTTTCTCAATTATGACGGAGTGAGTTCATATATTGAGTTACAATCCTGAGTCCGATGATCTCTCTATGTTGGGTTCTTAGGACCCTCGATCTTCGAGTACACATATTCAGTAATGATGCCTTATTGTTTACGCTACATCACTGAATTTATGTATAGCGATCATGTATTTATAGACGCAGATCAGAGTTTATCAGAAGAGAAGAACGCTTCTTTTGTCATTAATTTCCAATAGAAGAGACATTCCGGTTCATTCTATTGCTAGATGGATTCAATTAGCTATTCATACTGCTTAGGAAAATGTAAATCTAATCAGCAGTCAATGCTTAAGATATCAGCGCATGAAGTAAAAGCACTAGGCAGCATCTTGGGCTTATTCTAACTGAATGACTATTACATGATCTTATGTAGGATCGCTTCAGGATAGTTAAGTTTGCGGCGCACAGGAATAATAGTTTCCATCATTTGTGTTGCCATTATTAGGCATTTGTGCGCATACTCTTGACGCTCAGCCATATTTATGGGAATGAATGATAGGATATATGTTTCCTTCAATTCATTTGTTTCTATTGATTACATTGAGGTTAAGTGTCTGTTATTGAACATTCGCCAGAAGCTTCCCCCATGAGAGGGCCTTCTTCTGGGGAAGTTCTGTTCTTCACGTCATCCTCTGCTCTCAGTAGCATAACGGAGTATGTCAGACGTGAGGGAGCTTGCGGCTACTATATTTTTGCTGTCTGGACCAGTAATGTTTAAATAATGTGGGTGAGGAGGTTTCAACATATATTCAAATTCTCCCCCCCCCCCCCCCACCCACCCACCCACATGCTGTTGCATATATATATATATCTTAATACATACATACTTTGCATTTGGGTCGTGTTGGATGGCGCCCTCATAGGCATATACGCAGTTTTGTTGAATTAGTTTCCAGTGTTTATTTTCTGATTTCTAATATACAATTGCTGTTTAAATCATCATAATTGCTGCTATTTGAGTTCATAGGTGCATAACCACTTAGTGGTTTTAGCTCACCGAAGGGAGCTTAACTTATCACCGGCGTCCGGCGTCGTGAACATTTTTCAAACTTCTCTCAAACCACTGGTCCGATTTTCACAAAACTTCATGTGGATGTTCATTACTATATGGCAATTCATGTTTGTTCAAATGAAATGGCCATGCCCATTGGGGGCTCTGTATGGGGCATAACTCTGATAGCACTGTATGAATTATAGAAAAATTATTAAAAAAATCTTCTCCAGAACCAGTGGGCAGAATCTTTTGATACTTGGTATGCAGCATCTTGGTAGGGGTCTGATTCAACTTTGTTCAAATCGGCCCCCTGGATTCATATTTGGGCTCACTATAGAAGCCCAAATGCGAACTTAGTGCATTTCAGACAAATTTCTTAAAAAATCTTCTCCAGATTCAGCAGGCAGAATCTTTTGATATTTGGTATGCAACATTGTGGGGTGGATCTGATTCAAGTTTGTTCAAATCAGCCCCCTGGATACATATTTGGGCTCAGTATAGAAGTTCGAATTCGAACTTAGTGCATTTCAGGCAAATTTCTTAAAAAATCTTCTTCTCAAGATCCAGCAGGCAGAATCTTTTGATATTTGGTATGCAACATTGTGGGGTGGATCTGATTCAAGTTTGTTCAAATCGGCCCCCTGGATTCATATTTGGTCTCACTATAAAAGCTCGAATTTGAACTTAGTGCATTTCAGGCAAATTTCTTAAAAAATCTTCTTCTCCAGATCCAGCAGGCAGAATCTTTTGAAATTTGGTATGCAACATTGTGGGGTGGATCTGATTTAAGTTAGTTCAAATCGGATCCCTGGGTTCATATTTGGGCTCAGTATAGGATTTCAGGCAAATTTCTTTAAAAATGTTCTTCTCAAGATCCAGCAGGCAGAATCTTTTGATATTGGGTATGCAGCATGCTTAGGGGGGGGGGGGGGGGGGGGGGGGGGGGATTCAAGTTTGTTCAAGCCAAGTCCCTGGGTTCATATTTGGGCTCACTGTGGTAGCCCGAATTATAACTTAGTTCAAAATGAGGAATTTTCTTTAAAAATCTTCCTTCTTCAGATCCAGCAGTCAGAATGTTTTGAAATTTGGTATGCATCATCTTTAGGGGGGTGAGATTCAAATTTGTTCAAACCATGTGCCTAGGTCCATATTTGGGTTCACTGTGGGAGCCCGAATGATAACTTAGTTCAAAATGAGGAATTTTCTTTAAAAATCTTCTTCTTCAGATCCAGCAGTTGGAATGTTTTGATATTGGTATGCAGCATCCTTAGGGGGATGGGGGGGGGGGGGGGGGGGGTCAGGGGGGGGGGGGGTGAGATTCAAGTTTGTTCAAAGCCATATCCCTAGGTCCATATGTGGGCTCATTGTGGGAGCTTGAATTGTAACTTAGTTCGAAATGAGGAATTTTTTTTAAAAATCTTCTTCAGATCCAGCAGTCGGAATGTTTTGATATGTGGTGTGTAGCATCCTTAAGGGGGTGAGATTCAAGTTTGTTAAAGCCAAGTCCCTGGGTCCATATTTGGGTTCCCTGTGGGAGCCCGAATTATAACTTAGTCAATTATGAGGAATTTTTCTTTAAAAGTCTTCTTCAGATTCAGCAGTCAGAATGTTTTGATATTTGGCATGCAGCATCCTTAGGGGGTGAGATTTAAGTTTGCTCAAGCCAAGTCCCTGGGTTTCATATTTGGGGCTCACTGTGGGAGCCCGAATGATAACTTAGTTCAAAATGAGGAATTTTCTTTAAAAATCTTCTTCTTCAGATCCAGCAGATGAATGCTTTTGATATTTGGTATGCAGCATCCTTGGGGGGGGGGGGGGGGGGGGGGGGGTAAGATTCAAGTTTGTTCAAGCCATATCTCTAGTTCCATAAAATTTGTCTCTCATGACTTCATTCCTTTGTAGTGTTGATGAACCATATCTAACTCAATGTGACCCCAAATACTACTTTGAACCACTTTGTTTGAATTACTTTGCCCGGAGAGCGATTAAGGCCCCATAGGGCCTCTTGTTTAGATGATTACAGGCTGGATTTTAATGCACTCGCGCTATATTTATTACGTTATCACTTTGGTGGACCTTGAAATTATTATATATTTCGAGGGCGGTGTGTGTTGGAGCCGGCTAATCATACCTACCTCCATTTCTAGATCCTGGTCTCGATTTTGTCGGTTCTCAAATCTCATATTCTCACATGTTTATAGTTGTTAATACCAAATTGTACATGTTGGAGAGTGTTCTTACCAGATTTAAATGTGAATGATCTTTGAAGCATGTTTTCTATGCAGAGATTGTTCATCGTACCTCGCTTTAATATGTGTATGTTATATTATTATTTCACTGATTTTGTCATACCTGTATATGCCGTCTGCAGTGCATATTTTGTAGCAGATAATGTTGTTTACCATAATCATCGCTATAGCCTTGGCTTGTGAAGTGGCATTAAGCACCATTTGTTATTCATGAATTAATTCCTGAGTGCCTGATCGATATTTTTTCATATTGTTTCCTGGGTACCGCTTATTCATTCCAGAGCTCTCCCCTCTTTCTTATGAAGATATGTTCAAAAAAGTGGGAGGGGGGGCATTTTCTCCACTTCCCTGGCTTATTGGGTATGTAACTATGAAGGAAGCTGTTTTGTCCATGCTATATTCGGCATTTAGCTGTAGTATTATTGTATGGCGTAGGTTTATCGGCAATTTTCTCTCATTCTCAAATATGCCATCCTAATTTTTAGGGCTTAGTCCAGACTAGCCTTAAAAAATTGTGAACTCGTTACATCCTATTTAGCATGATTTCTTGCTCAGATTTTGGATTTACATAATTGGGATCCATATTAGGATATGTCTCTTTAATTATGGTATAAAGAGACATACATGTAAATTCTAATTATTCTAATTTTCTTCAGCATGGATTGAAGGATTTGATCTATGTTGATCTACTATTTCGGAAGTTCTAGGCCCTCCACCTTTTTATAATTCAGCTATTCTGGGCCATTGGTATACAGTATAAAAATATGAACAAATTTAAAGTAATTATATATTTTTTTATACTTACCAATGACCCAGACGGGAATGGCCCTCCCATGAGTGGGCAGTACTGGACTCTCACACCTGAATTATTATATTATAATCTTGTTACAAAGAATGATTTTGGTGCCAGATTTGGTGACTTCCTGGCGTCTGCGCATGCTCAGAGGGTAAATGTATGGAGGGCCAGATAGGACTTATAATTTTCGGTTTTGCATGCAAATTTTGGGGATTGGGGGGCAAAATTTGTGTTTGGCCCTAGATATTTTGGGGTTAGCATCAGCTAGTCTGGGCCATTGGTAAGTATAAAAAAATATATAAATTACTTTAATTTTTTTCAGTTTTATACAACAACCAATGGCCCAGACTTAGCTGGTGCTAACTCAAAAATATCCAGGGTCAAACACAAATTTTGTCCCCCCCAATCCCCCAAATTTGCACGTAAAACTGAAAAAATTATGTCCTATGTGGTCCTCCATACTTTAGTGATCTGCGCATGTGCAGTATCCAGGAAGCACCGAAATTGGTGCCAAGCATCATTCTTTGTTTGGCCCTCTGTCAGATAACAATAAACTGACTTCTGTGCTTTTAAATCTCAGTTTTAGTGATGCCAGACACAAATCAGTTGTGATTTTGGTAGATCCAAGGACACAATAGGATGATGAAAAGAAGAAACGGTGGTTTTGAGTGTTGAGTGCTGTAACTATAATTTCTGACATCATTCTTGCTTATGATTTTGCCGCTGTTTGTTAAGTGTTCCTTCCCTGTCCTTCCTTGAAGCCCCCCAGTTAAACTCCCATGCTTTTGGGCTTTTTTTATTGAAATTTTTATAAATTTCTTGGGAGTTTAATGTGTTTCACAGAATGTTTATTCTGTTTATCCCCATGGTTACGTCCTCACCCTGGGGGTGTTTAGACGTTTTTGGTCATGCATCATACATCCGATGTATCGTATTTTCTTCTGATGAAGATCTTGCTTTACATTGGATAGTTCAAAATCTGTCACTGACTTCGGGCCGTGTTGTTCAGTGCCTGGAGTCTTGTTTCCGGTTTTCAGTTGACGTTTACATTGACAACACTCTGCTTTTTTATGTAGTTTTCTATTTATTAATCATGGTAAGACTATTGTAAGATACATTATATATTCCGGTAGTGTAGCATTAATTTTTGGATAATAAAAAAAAAATTTGTCCACACTTAGGCTCTACCGGGATCCATTTGGGCTCATCTTTCCCTTTGGGGACTTGGGCTCATGTCAAAATTTTTTCGAAAATTTTTTTATTGTGAATTATTTTTCGAATTATTGTTTTGAATAATATTATGTATCTTTTTCAGATATTTATTGGGAGTTGGTGCGATTACTGTTGACTTTAATTTTATTCAAAATGAAAGCTTATTGCTCAAATTGCAACATGAGGAAGTCTTCCTCTGATTCACATGATAATTGTATCACCTGTAGTCAGTGTACTCACACTAATTCCTGTTCAGCATGTGTCAATTGGGATGACAAACGGTGGAGACGGATGTCACGGTACGTTGTTAGTGGCGAGAGACCAATTCCGGTCCTCTCGCCACAGAGTCACTCTAATTTTTTCAGTTTCTATTTCAGAGGAACAAGAACATGGTGATGTTTATGTGACGCTGTCAGAGAGTGTGCTTCCGTCGTTGCATTTAGATAGTCAATCAGAGCTAGCGGCTAAAGTGCTCTTAAATATTAGACAGGGCTACAAACCACACACCCATGGTTTCAGCTCCCTGTCGCCAGCTAGCTCGACCGGTGAAGTGGTTACTCCGTCCGTGGGTACTGTGACGCCGGATGTGTCCATTGCAGTCGAGGAGAGTAAAAAGGGTAGAGCGAGCTTTATAAAATACAAACAGGCTCACCCTGTGATGACGGAGAGGAAGAACCCGGCAAGTTCAGCGGTAAGCTCGACGAGGTCTGATAGGACTGCAAGCGAGAGAGTCCTCTCTCTTTCACAATAACATCTGGGGCCAGATGTTGTGGTTCGGAACTTACGTCAGTCGGAGCTTACGTCCATGCCTCCCTTCCGGGACCCTCTGTTCAGTTCACAGCCGGGGTCGGCTACAGTTACGGCTTCTTCTTCAGCCTCTACCAAGCACACACGACTGCACCTTGGCTACATGACTTCTGATATCCAGCCTGCATCGCCGAGAAAGGATCACTCTTTGTCAAAGAAGTCACACCATCCGGTAGCCAAGGAGATGTGGCCTCATTCATCGGGACGTCCGCAGAAAAGAGCGATCTCGGACACACTGTCCCAAGAGCGGCCAAGCAACAGAAGACCGCTGCTCCTCAGGCCTCCATAACAGACTTGCTGTTGCAAATCGCGCAGCTTATCGCAGCATCCCAGCAGGTGCAGGAGCAACCTATGGCAGTCTCAGAACCTGAGCTGACGGATGACACTGGGTCGGTGCGGTCATCTGCTCGTTCAGATGCCGATGACTGTGAGTCTTATTTGATTCCGTCGGATGGTGAAAGGGATTTGGAGGAGAATGACCCTTCCCTTTCGGAACAACACATTGTGGCGATGGATCTAATTCATCATTACTTCCCTGAGTTCATTCATGAGAATCAGAATGCTGCGACCGCTCATAAGAAGCTGCTAGCGACGTTAAACGCTGACTATATCCGGACAAAGGAGGAGGTCCTTTCCTTTCTGGTATAGTCTAGACAGGTGTCACAGGCCTTCGGCCTTCTAAACAACGCCATATTTAATCTTTTCAGTGGAAAGAAGAAAGGCGGCTTCTTATCGTCATCTTTTGTACATATACCATTTATTGGACCACGTTCATTTAAAACGGTAGGGGAAGGTGTTCAGAGAGTTCCTCTGCGTTTGGATGAGCAGGCCGAGGATCTAGACATGTCCTTACCTCCGTCATTCACAATTCGCTCGGACACAATTGAGACAGCAATTTATTCTAACAGAGCGAATTAAGACGTTATGTCTTACGCAGATCACCTTACAAGAGCTATGGCGCAACATCTCAATGGGAAGGAATTTGAGGACGTTCGTGCCTCTTTAAGAGTTCTTTCCAGGGCTATTATGTTTACCACGTATAACTCTGCCTTAACAGTGGCTAATTTGGAGTTAATTAGACGTGATGAAGCCCTTGCGTCGTCATCCTTAATAGATGACAGGGTGAAAAACTCTCTTCGAGTCGCTCCGGTATCCGGTCATGATATCTTTGACGACAAGCTTTCTTTGGTCTACGACCAAGCTACAAAGAAAGCATCAAACACTTTGTGCTACTTAAGTCGATGTCTAATAAACCCGCAACATCAGAGAAGAGTAAAGGAGGAGGTTCGGGACAAAAATCATCCACAGGGAACTCCTCGCGAGGACATAAGAGATCCCCATACTCTTACTCGAGAGATCGTCAATATAGCGACTCAGGTGGGGGGGGGGGGGGGGGGGGGGGGTGGGTCTGGCCGAGGCAACTGGTCAGATGCTCCCAAGCCGGCGGGTCGAGGCTCTTCACATGGAGGACGTGGTTTCTTCTCCTGTAGGCCTCGCAGGTCCTACAGGTGATGGTAAGGACCTCTATTGTGTTCCAGTTGGCGGAAGGTTATCAAGATTCGTGAGAAACTGGATAACTATTACAGTGGGTGAAAAGTGTGATCTCGGACGGCCTACGGCTATCTTTCCGAGCAAAGCCACCGCTAACACGAAGTCCATGTTGGACACAACTTCCATCAAATCCTATAAAAAGAGAGTCTTTCCTTTCGGAGGTAAAGTCTCTCTTGGAAAAGGAAGCAATGGAGGTTGTAGAGAACCAAGAGTCTCTAGGTTTCTACAGTCACCTGTTCCTCGTTCCGAAGCCAGACGGTTCGTTCCGACCGGTAATAGACTTGAGCTGGATAAACAAATTTATCGTAGCTCCAAAGTTCTATTAGTGTACTTTCATGTCCTGGTACATCCGGCATTCTAAAAGTACCTGCGGTTCGCCGTACAAGGGAAGGTGTATCAGTTCAGAACAATATGCTTTGGTCTGAATCTGGCCCCCTGGGCGTTTCACTCGAATAATGAACTTGGTAATGTCTTTTTTATGAGCTCATTTGTGTGCGGTAACGTCGGCTTACTTGGACGACCTTCTACAGGGATACGACAACAGAATTATTCTTCAGAACGATGTTCAGAGTCTGCTTCTATTACTCTGATGTCTCGGTTTCATTGTAAACGAGAAAAAGTCGGATCTAGCTTCGTACAAGTCATCTATTCACTTGAAATTGAGCTTTGAGATTCACAACAATCTGGTTCGTCTGCCATTACCCAGAGCGAAGTTAGTCAGTTGTTATGCTCGCTTTTGTCTACACTCAGACGTATTAATAGTAAGGGAATTCATGCAACTGTTGGAGCTGTGCAGAGCGGCTGTGGATCTCCTTCCAATGGGCCGCCTGCATGCACGTCCCCTCCAGATATTTTTTACTCAGAACTGGAGTGTGATGATGCTTTCGCTTGAACCAGTATTGTTTTAACAGACCTAGTAAAACAAGGGTTCAAATTGGGCAGATATTCAGTGGTTAACCCAGGGAGTTCCGCTGCAACTGCCAGATCTTTCACGATTATGACGGATGTGAGTCAGACAGGTTGGGGCGCGACCCTAAGTCCCGCAGTCTGGAAGTGTCAGAGTCTTTGGGACCCTTGGTTCCAGGAGAAACACATAAACATCAAAGAGATGATGTCAATATGGCTAACGCTACTTTGGATTCACATAATAACGGACGTCCATGTTCAAATTTTGTCGGACAACTCGACAGTAGTAGCGTAATCGGGAACCAGGGCGGCACCCTTTCATTTCCATTATGCCAACTAACAGAGAAGATTTTCCTATACGTCATAAATCATCATGTTCATCTTTCTATCCGTCATATACCGGGTCGTCTGAACATACTAGCAGACTCACTCTCTCGGAAAGGTTGTCTGTTGCAATTGGAGTGGACGCTCAGCAAGCGAGTATTTGGGCAGATTTGCTACCAGAGGGATCACCCCATGATAGATCTGTTTGCGACGCACCGGAACAGTCTGTTACCGTTGTTTGTGTCACCATGCCCAGTAGTGTTGTGCAGTTTTATTTTTCTTGTTTCGGTTCGTTTTTTTTTTTTAAAACTTGGTTTATAGGTCGGTTTTCGTTTTTTTTGTAGTGAGACATCTGCAGTTTCAAGAAGAAACTATGTAGTGTCAATATAATGCCCATACTGTCATATTTTCAATGATGATTTAATTGGCAGACTAGCATTGGTCATTGGTACAAAATGTATAAATGGCAGGCATTATCAAAACAAAAAAAAATAAAATAAAATAAAATGTAACAGTGTTCATAGAATATCACCACTCACTAATTTTAGGTACATGCCCCCCCCCCCCCCCCCCTCCTCTGGTCTTTAAGTTCAGGTGTAAGAGAGTCTATGATGAATTTATATTAACACACATGTGCAAAAAGAACTAATTCACAATTTTCCAGGGCTCTGTTGAGTGTTCACTCCAGGGTGGGGCACTGGGCAGCCTAGTGAACAAAGTGACCCCACCAGGCATTGCAAATAATAACAAGCGTTGCCAAGTGGGTCACCCAGACACCCATCCTAAGATATTTGACAATGAACTGGTGTATGGACTCTTTTCATCAGTACCCCCACCCCCCCCCCACCCCACACTCACAGTGGTGGCTAATGCCACCAGTCCCACCACCCGCCTTAGTAAGATAATCAGCAATCATTTCATGTCAGTCTGGAATGGGAAAGTCATATTGTTTGTAGCTGGGTGGGCTTCAAAACGAACCACTTTACCAAATACCTATCATCTACCCCCCTCCCCCCACACACACCCCACACACACACACAATGGTTTTAGCTCAACGGAATTGATTTTACAAATTCACTGGAGTACCGTTTTATATTGTGACGTTTTGCAGTTGCCTCTTGCCATTCCACTTTCTATTTCTACCGCTGATGTGTTCCTTTGTTTGGTCCCTTAAAAGTAGTTGTGTGGGAATGCAACCGTGGCACGTTGACAGAGCGATATTACAGAACGCAGCTTTTTCCTGTGGATATGGACGATTTGGTCTTGGGACGTTTCGGCCTCTGGACGTTACGGTCTTCATATATTGAACTAAATAGAATAAGAACTTGGGGTTTCGTGTTTTTAGTGGGCCGAAACGTTCAAGACAAAACGTCTCTGGTCGGAACATCCCTCGACCGAATCGCAGTAAAACTTCTTCCCAGATAAGCACATCAAGGGAGGCAACAGATTTATATCCGAAACATGTGGTGGGGCAACCCGTGATAAATGTTTTTTTCGAATACGACAATGAAATACCAAGACCTTTTTCTGATATGATATTATTCACTGTCCAGCAGATTGTAGATAAGTAATTTTAATTAAACTGATTGACTAAATATTTCAGACAAACCTGTCATTCTCACAGAAAACACAACCCATTTTTATGTCAACGATGTGTGATTGACAACGTGTCAAACATCATTCTGGAGTTGGAATTCTGGACATGCTGCAGTGACCCCTTCACAACCAGAATGTGGTGTGCATTGACGACACTGTCATTTCCTGACAAAGCTTGACAATTCAAACATTGTTAGTGCAAACTGAACAATGAAAACATCTCTTCCCAACGTTTCAGGAAAAAACCCAAAACCGTATCAGTTACACTGTTTCGGTTTCGGTTTTAAAGCAAAACCGAAACAGACTTATAAAACTGGTAAACCGTACAACACTAATGCCCAGACCATTGAGCGTACGCAGTAGACGCTCTGCCGATGTCATGGGGATGAACGATAGGATACGCATATCCTCCAATTCAGTTGATTCAGTAGATTATGTTTAAGATCAAACAGTCCCATTGTGAATCCTGCTAGTGGCACCTCTGTCGTCACAGAAACCTTGGATCAGTCTTCTCAGGTGTCTGTTATGGGATATTCCCTGGAAGCTTCCTCCACGAGAGGACCTTCTTTATCAGGGGAAGTTTTTGTTCTTCACGTCCTCCGCCCATAGTGGCATAATGGAGTCGGTTAGACGTGAGGGAACCATTGCGGTTCCTATATTATTTTTATTTTATGACTAACACAAGAACAATTAAGTAATGAGGGTGAGGAGGGTTCGATATGACTTAGAATACCCCCCCCCTCCCCCCCCCCCCCCCCCCCCCCCCACACCAATGTGTTTAGAGGTGATTACCAGGCAAGACATAGTTTTAAATACATACATGCATTTCATGACGTCTCAGTTGGCGGCTGGCTCGTGTTCTATGGCAACCTCATGGGCAGATCCACTTTTTAGTTGGTTGGTTTCCTGTGATTGTTCGTCTATATGTCATACAAGCACATAATTCATCATAAATAAATTGCTAGTATTTGGCTATCTCAGAGGTTGCATAGCCAGTTAACTGATATTTTTATACTGTACCAATGACCTAGACATAGCTGGTGCTAACTCTTAAAATATAGGGCCAAACACAAATTTTGCCCCCCAATCCCCAAAATTTGCATCTAAAACTAAAGAAAACATGTCCTGAAAGGCCCTCCACACTTCGCCCCGCCCCTACTGCGCATGCGCAGTGTCAAGGACGTTCCGAAATTGGCGCCATTAATTATTCTAAGTTTGGCCCTTCATCAGTTAACATCTGACTGATCTTTGTGCTTATAAATCTCAGTTTAAATGATGCCAGACACATAAATATTAGTGAAATGGTGATTCTAAGGAGGATAGAGAAGGAGGAGAGGAAAAGAATGTGTGACAGAATATTATCAGGGCTGTAACTTAAAGTTTTTTAATGAAATTATGTTAAGTTACCTATTTTCAAGGCAGCAGCCATTTTGTTGTCATTCTGATTATTTAGTTACACTGTTTTTTTAAGTGTTTTCCTCTCTCCCTGTCCTTTAAGTTCCCCCTTGCTATTCTCCCATGCTTTTGGCATAGTTTTTGTAATTATTATTACTAAATTTTCTTGGGAGTTTTAGCTGAATAACAGAATGAATTCTGTTCTTTCCCCATATTTACGTCTTCACCTAGGGGTGGTTAGGCGTTGTGTTCTGCATCTACCATCTGATGTTCTGCAGTTTCTTCCCTGGAAGTCTCTGTTTTGCATCAGATAGTGTATTTTTGGTAACTGATTTCGGGCCTGGGTGCCTGGAGTCTTATTTTAGTGTTTTTACACTCATTGTTTACATTTTCAACAGCCCTCTGTGTGAGGGGGGGATTTCTAAAAAATAATATCTTGATGTTATTTTAATCATAACTAGATACATTATTATTGTTCGTAAGTGTTGAATAAATTGTTTAAAATATTTTAAAAATTTTTGTCCACACTTAGGCTTGGGATCCATTGGGGCTCAACGTTACTTTTCAGAAACTTGGGCTGTTCTGAAAAAATATTTTTTCAAAATATTTTGATTTCAATTATTTTTTCTATATCAATGGATCATATTATTATTATGTATTTTGATTGCCAGGGGTTAGTGCGAGTACCAGGACTTGTTTTCTTTTCACATTGAAAGGATATTGATCAATTGTTTTAAGAGGAAGTCTTCCTCTGACTTTATTATCATTCTATATGTGGTCAGTGTACTCGCATTAACTCCTGTTCTGTATCGTGTGATTTCGATGACAATATGGGATGCGTATGTCACGGTATGTTGTTGGGGATTTGGACACTCCGGTCCTTTCCCCGCAGGGTCACTCTACTTTATCAATTTCTATTTCAGACGATCAAGATTAGGGTGATGTATCTGTGATGTCTTCCAACAGTGTGCCTCCGTCGTCACAATTAATGAAGGGCTAGCGGATAAGTGCTCATGTAAATACGCCAATTGCCTAAGAGGACCCTACTAGGTTCGACGGCCTTTGACGTCCGCTAGCTCGCCCGGTGTAGCGTCCATTCACCGAATGGTTCGGCAGCCGGGTTCGTCCGTTGCGGTCTAGAAGGAATTTTGGGGTGATGCGAGCACTATAAACTAACCTAATGCACACCCAGTGACGGCGGATCGGAGGGAGAACGCAGGAAGCCTTTTAGTCCGGTTCATAGCTCGTTCCGGTCCATCCGGACGGCAAGCGAGAGAGGCCCCTCTCTCGTTCAACAACATCTGGCCCCAGATGTTGTGGTACAAAATGTGTCGTAAGCGGAGCATACGTCCGTCGCTCGGGACGCTCCGTTGTATAGGCAGTCCGCTGAGACTGCTAAGGCTTCCTCTTCTCGTCAGCGCACACGACCGCACCTTGGCTGCGTGACCGCCGATATATTACCAGCTTCGCCGATCAAGGATTCTTCGGCGACCAGATCACACCATCCGGTAGCCAGGGACACGAGGCCTGCAGACTCCGGACGTTCGCATAGGAAGTGTGCGGGAGTCAACGTACACGGAGCTTCCGGCGGCAATGCATCGTAAGACCGCTACTGCACAGGCCTCGGGAACGGACGTGCTTTCCTTAATAGCACAGTTTATCGCAGCATCCCAGCATCAACTGAATCTGTCGCATATATTTTATCTGACGATGCTGGGTCGGGACGCTCCGCGGAAGCGGGTACGGACGTCCGAAAGTTTCATCCGGTCCGACGGGATACCGAAAGGGATTCGGAGGATTTCGAGCTTTCCCTTTCGGAACAACATATGCTGTTGTGTATGTCATCTGACTTGGTCTTCTCCAGCTTCTTTCGTCGGACCAGAATGCTGCGATGCCGGATAAGAAACTGATAGCGTCGGTGGACTTAGAAATTTTTGGTTCGGTTCAGGGACATCGTCCCTCAGTTCCGACATAGTCCAATAATGTCACACAAACTTTTGAATTATTGAACGACGCTATATATATATTATTATTTTATGCTTGCTAACCAAGCATTTCTGGTTTCTTGTTCGAAGAGTTATGGAGATGTCTTTCAAAAGTGTGCCTCTGTCGTCATAGTTAATGAAGAGTTAGCGGCAATAAGTGCTCATGGAATATGTCTATCGCCTACGGAGTGACATTCGCTAGCTCACCCGGTGTAGCGTACATTCATCGAATGGTTCGGCTGCCGGGTTTGTCCGTTGCGGTCTAGGAAGGAGATTTGGGTGATGCGAGCACTTTAATTACTTTAGTACTCACCCAGTGACGGCAGATTGAGGACAGATCGGAGGAAGCCTGTTAGTCCGGTTCCTGGCTGGTCCAGGTCCGTCCGGGCTGTGAGCGAGAGAGGTCCCTCTCTCGCCCAACAACATAGGGGACTGCATGTTGTGGTTCAGATATTTTACATTCGGAGCATATGTCCGTTGGTCGGGACGCTCCGTTATATTGACAGTCCGAGAGACTGTCTTTAATGCTTCCTCATCCTCACAGCAGGGCACACGACCGCACATTGGCTACGTGACCTCGAGTATCCGATCAGTTTCGGCATTCAGTGATTCCACGGCGAATAGGTCGCGCCATCCGGTAGCCAAGGGACACGAGGCCTATACACTCCGTTCGCTCGCATATTGGTAGTATGCACGGGGTAACGATCACGGAGCTTCCAGCGGCAATGCATCGTAAGACCGCTTCTCAGGCCTCAGTGACGGACGTGCTATCCGAGTTAGCACAGTTGTTTCGCAGCATCCCAGCAATTGACAGTTTCTCGGTCGAATCAGGAATTATCCGACGGCGCTGGGTCGGTGCGGTCCGCGGTTGCATCAGGTACGGACGACCGAACGCTTTATAGGGTCCGACAGGATGGCGAAAGGGATTCGAAAGATTTCGAGTTTTCCTTTTAGTAGTATCGGAAGATGCCTTTCATATCTTTTGGCATTATCTTCCAGTGATTATTATTTCGGACTTCATTGCTGCGATCTTGGATAAGAGACTTATAGCGTCATTGGACTCGGATTTTTCGATCGGTTCGGGGACATTGTCCCTGACTTACCGACGTAGTCCAATATTGTCATTACAACATGTGTTTTATTTTTCGACGCTATATATATATATACAAGCCTGCTACTAAGCATGATAGTTTAGTTTCTTGTCCGCGTTGCTCATTTCTGCCATTTTATCATTTATACAAATAGTTTATTTTGGCAGAGCAGGGCATACCGAGAGTTCATATGCGTCTAGACGGTGTGATTAAAAACTGCATATATTCTTTTTCGCCGTTTATGTCTTTTCCAATTTCAATGTTGGGAACAACATTATGTATAGTAGACTTAACTTAGACGCTTTATTATACGTAATCCGCCTTACTGAGGCGTTATCATTACGTCTTCAAGAAAAGATTTACGGGATATTATTCTCAATGTAATTTCTTTTGAGGGCAGTGGTTTGTTCACGTATAACTCCGCCCTTCAGTGGCTGATTGGAGTTAGTTAGACGTGACACAGCCCTAGCTACATCCACTCGCGTGGATAGTAAAGTTAAGAACTCTCTCAGAGTCGCTTCGTTCTCGGAGGAGCTTCTCTTCGATGGCAACTTTTCGGCAATCCATGAATTGCTCGATTTACACGTTCTCTTGTCTATCTAGTGTTACAAGAGATTCAGACTGGGGCAAACATTCGGTGGTTGACTCAGAGAGTGCCGCCGCAGTTGCCGGACCCGAGTGTGGCTGTTATGACGGTTGCCAGTCATACAGATTGGGATATAATACTGATCCCTACGGATTCGAAGTGCCAGGGTCTTTGGGTTCCGCAGTCTTTTAGCAATCAGTTTTCTTCCGCGGAATAATGTTTTTTAGGCTTGCTTTATGTCATTGCATGAACATTATTCAGAAACGCATGCCCAAATTCCTGTCCTTTAATTCGACAGTAGTGGCATATCTCCGGAACCAGGGAGGCACTCTTTCGTTTCCGTTATTCAATTTAATGGAAAGAATCCGTCTGTTGGTTATAGTACACCAAGTTCAGTTTTGGTCCGTCATATTCCGGGTCGTCTGATTGTTTTATCGGACTCCCGTTCTCTTACGGGTCGCTTGTTGCTGTCAGAATGGACTCTCAACAAACAAGTATTCAATCAGATTTGCTATCTATGGGAGCACCCAATGATGATTTATTTATGACACAGCTTGCTAATCAATTGCAGACGTATGTGTTGGCTTGTCCAGATCTCTGAGCTAATATTCTTAACGCTCTATTGATCTATAGGACGAAATGATAGGATACGCGTATCCTCCGGCGCTGTTGTTTTAGCAGGTATTGCTAAGATAAACAACCACAATACATTTCTGTTGATAGCATCTCTATCTTCACAGAGATCATGAGTAATTTTCTCTCTTGTCTACTGTGGGTTTTAACGTGGAATCTTCCTCTATGTGAGGATCTTTTTCACTGGGTAAATCGTGTCATCTTTATCACAACCTGCAAGGTCGCAACCTTCATGTATTCCGTTGTGTGGTCCGTATTGCATTGTAAGCACTGTACTGGGCGAGCTTTGGACGCGATTTCTTACTATAGGAGATCCTCTTCTTCGCTATTCTATGCGGCTAAAGTGGAGGCTCTTCCGTCGTGGTGTAGGGATCATTATGTTCATATTGTTGATCCCTCCATACTACTCATTGCTATTTTTTAGTATACTTGTTTCACAAGATCTACTGCAGCCTGTTATTATTTAGGTTATAGGTTTATGTTACCTCATACCTATGCACTCTACGATAGTTTACAATTGAGTCTTTTGTCTCTTTATCTAAGTCAGTTAGTAACTTTTTGATAAATAGACTTAGAATCTTTAGATTAAATTCCTATACGGATTTTAACTTCGGTTCTTATTTAGCTAAGTAATCATTTGAGCCTCTGGAAACAGTAGTTTTCAAATTCTGACCTTTTAGACAGTAATTCTGTTGGTTTCTCTTTTACTGTAGAGTCAGTGAGTTTCATGCACTATCGATGGATGATTTTCACTTTCATAGTTTCGGAATCAATACTTCCGTTACTATTTAGGTTGGATTGTTGCATAAGAGTTAGGCTCCTATTATCCGGAACCTATTATTT
Organism: Pictodentalium vernedei; assembly: GCA_031216915.1. Classification (NCBI taxonomy): domain Eukaryota; kingdom Metazoa; phylum Mollusca; class Scaphopoda; order Dentaliida; family Dentaliidae; genus Pictodentalium; species Pictodentalium vernedei. Next base: position 435,581,599 of record CM062296.1, on the reverse strand, counting down.
TAAGGTCCTCCCGTCTTCGTATGGGCATAGGCCTTTACTCTTTCCGGGTACAGTTTATGTATTTATAAACAGATTTCTGTTTATTTCTATGGGCGTAAGCTTCTTCTGTCTTTGATGTCTAGTAGAAGGACGTTACGCTCCATTTTATTGTTAATGGATTCTATTAACTATCGGTACTGCTTATAGTATATCATTGACTTAGCAGTTGTGCTTAAGATTTCGGCTCATGAAGTAAGAGTTCTTCTACTTCTTGGGCTTACATTAATAGTGTCGCTATTATAGATTTTTGAAGGCCGCTCATTGCGCTCAGCCATCCACATTCATGAATTTTATCTCAGAAATATCGAGTCCATTTCTGGAGGCCTCTATTGTTAGGTCTATTATCTACTGCTCAGAATGTCATTCACTTAACAGTTGCTACTATAGCTAGGTAGGCTGTCTGTTTCGGCAGTGTCTCCGTTCGGCTGCCCTCTTTGCTCTGGGCTATTTGACCCAGGGCAAGAAAAAGGGGGGGGGGGGGGGGAGGGTGTTCCCTTGGGTCACCTGTTTTACTATGAAAACAAGGGGATACCTCCTCCGGAGTTAGTAATTCTGAGCTGTTATTGGGATGGTTGTTTAGTGAGAAGTTTAGGTTTTTAAAATTCATTCAAGTCTTAGTTTTTAAAGTATAGCTTTTGAATATTGCATATGTCAACGGACATGATTATGCAATCCTCAGACACTTTTAGGAGTATAAGAGTCTCTATTCTCTAGACTTACTTTATTTATTGGCTTACTTTAAAAATTATTAGTATAAGGATTATATTGGATATTAATAGAGTACATGGATGTATGAAGCTCAATTTTGGAAGGTGTTGTATCTTTCTAATTTATCATAAATAAGAAAGATACATGTAAGGCCTATTACTTCTTTTTCCCTAGAGGGGATGACTCTATTTTATTTTATTGAGCGTATTCCATTTTGCTCTATGTCCTTGGCCCTCCAGCCTTTTTACTATTCAGCTATGTCTGGGTCATTGGTACAGTATAAAAATGTTAAAAAATTTATAGTAATTTATATATTTTTTATACTTACCAATGACCCAGACGGGGATGGCCCTCCCAGGAGTTGGGAACTCTTGCCTCCCCGCTGAGTACTTAGCGCTTACCAGGCACTGGTTATTAGAATGATTAATGGCGCCAATTTCGGAACGTCCTTGACACTGCGCATGCGCAGTAGGGGCGAAGTGTGGAGGGCCTTTCAGGACATGTTTTCTTTAGTTTTAGATGCAAATTTTGGGGATTGGGGGGCAAAATTTGTGTTTGGCCCTATATTTTAAGAGTTAGCACCAGCTATGTCTGGGTCATTGGTAAGTATAAAAAATATATAAATTACTATAAATTTTTTAACATTCAGATGATTACATGCAGGTTTTCAATGCTCACACGCATTTTAGCTCACCAACTTTAGTTGTGTGAGCTTATGGAATGGCTCGATCGGTCGGCGTCGGCGTCAGCATCAGCGCGTGTCCAATAATGTTAAAGTTTCTGTTTAGGTCACTTATTCGCCCTATTTCCATATCATGGCTTTTATAATGCTGCTATATGATGATTATTATCATTTTACCATGATTTAACCCCTCATACCCTACATTTTAGACATTTTTCTTGACATTTTTAGTTGCGTTTAGTTTTCTGTTTAGCTCAGAATTTCATGTTTAACTAAGTGTTTAGGTCAGCTGCTGTGCTCCTTCTCTTCCAATGGCACTTATATTCATCATACATGTTCCTCAGTATCATTGTTCCATGATTAACCCCTCATACCCTGCATTTTAATCATTTTTCTTGACATTTTTAGTTGTGTTTAGTTTTCTGTTTAGCTCGGAATTTCATGTTTAACTTAGTGTTTAGGTCAGCTGCTGTGCTCCTTCTCTTCCCATGGCACTTATATTCATCATACATGTTCCTCAGTATCATTGTTCCATGATTAACCCCTCATACCCTGCATTTTAAACATTTTTCTTGACATTTTTAGTTGCGTTTAGTTTTCTGTTTAGCTCAGAATTTCATGTTTAACTAAGTGTTTAGGTCAGCTGCTGTGCTCCTTTTCTTCCCACAACACTTATATTCATCATACATGTTCCTCAGTATCATTGTTCCATGATTAACCCCTCATACACTGCATTGTAAACATTCTTCTTGACAATTTTAGTTGCGTTTAGTTTTCTGTTTAGCTCGGAATTTCATGTTTAACTTAGTGTTTAGGTCAGCTGCTGTGCTCCTTCTCTTCCCATGGCACTTATATTCATCATACATGTTCCTCAGTATCATTGTTCCATGATTAACCCCTCATACCCTGCATTTTAAACATTTTTCTTGACATTTTTAGTTGCGTTTAGTTTTCTGTTTAGCTCAGAATTTCATGTTTAACTTAGTGTTTAGGTCATCTACTGTGCTCCTTCTCTTCCCATGGCAATTATTTTCATCATACATGTTCCTCAGTATCATTGTTCCATGATTAACCCCTCATACCCTGCATTTTAAACATTTTTCTTGAAATTTTTAGTTGCCTTTAGTTTTCTGTTTAGCTCAGAATTTCATGCTTAACTTAGTGTTTAGGTCAGCTGCTGTGCTCCTTCTCTTCCCATGGCACTTATATTCATCATACATGTTCCTCAGTATCATTGTTCCACGATTAACCCCTCATACCCTGCATTTTAAACATTTTTCTTGACATTTTTAGTTGCCTTTAGTTTTCTGTTTAGCTCAGAATTTCATGTTTAACTAAGTGTTTAGGTCAGCTGCTGTGCTCCTTTTCTTCCCACAGCACTTATATTCATCATACATGTTCCTCAGTATCATTGTTCCATGATTAACCCCTCATACCCTGCATTGTAAACATTTTTCTTGACAATTTTAGTTGCGTTTAGTTTTCTGTTTAGCTTGGAATTTCATGTTTAACTTAGTGTTTAGGTCAGCTGCTGTGCTCCTTCTCTTCCCATGGCACTTATATTCATCATACATGTTCCTCAGTATCATTGTTCCATGATTAACCCCTCATACACTGCATTTTAAACATTTTTCTTGACATTTTTAGTTGCGTTTAGTTTTCTGTTTAGCTCAGAATTTCATGTTTAACTAAGTGTTTAGGTCAGCTGCTGTGCTCCTTTTCTTCCCATGACACTTATATTCATCATACATGTTCCTCAGTATCATTGTTCCATGATTAACCCCTCATACCCTGCATTGTAAACATTTTTCTAGACAATTTTAGTTGCGTTTAGTTTTCTGTTTAGCTCGGAATTTCATGTTTAACTTAGTGTTTAGGTCAGCTGCTGTGCTCCTTCTCTTCCCATGGCACTTATATTCATCATACATGTTCCTCAGTATCATTGTTCCAAGATTAACCCCTCATACCCTGCATTTTAAACATTTTTTTTGACATTTTTAGTTGCGTTTAGTTTTCTGTTTAGCTCGGAATTTCATATTTAACTTAGTGTTTAGGTCAGCTGCTGTGCTCCTTCTCTTCCCATGGCACTTATATTCATCATACATGTTCCTCAGTATCATTGTTCCACGATTAACCCCTCATACCCCGCATTTTAAACATTTTTCTTGACATTTTTAGTTGCGTTTAGTTTTCTGTTTAGCTCAGAATTTCATGTTTAACTAAGTGTTTAGGTCAGCTGCTGTGCTCCTTTTCTTCCCACGGCACTTATATTCATCATACATGTTCCTCAGTATCATTGTTCCATGATTAACCCCTCATACCCTGCATTTTAAACATTTTTCTTGACATTTTTACTTGCGTTTAGTTTTCTGTTTAGCTCAGAATTTCATGTTTAACTGAGTGTTTAGGTCAGCTGCTGTGCTCCTTTTCTTCCCATGGCACTTATATTCCTCATACATGTTCCTCAGTATCATTGTTCCATGATTAACCCCTCATACCCTGCATTTTAAACATTTTTCTTGACATTTTTAGTTGCGTTTAGTTTTCTGTTTAGCTCAGAATTTCATGTTTAACTTAGTGTTTAGGTCAGCTGCTGTGCTCCTTCTCTTCCAATGGCACTTATATTCATCATACATGTTCCTCAGTATCATTGTTCCATGATTAACCCCTCATACCCTGCATTTTAAACATTTTTCTTGACATTTTTAGTTGTGTTTAGTTTTTTGTTTAGCTCAGAATTTCATGCTCATCCTAGTGTTTATGTCAGTTTCTGTGTTTTACTTTCAAGAGGTTGTGTTTAAGTAAGCTTTGTCGCATGTTATGAGCCTGTTTGATACAGTTCTTGTGTTTGCCAAAGTTACTATCAAAGAGGAATGTTGGTGAGCTATAGGGCGTTGGCGTCCTTCTTGTTACTGATTCCAGAGCGCTCCCCTCTTTCTTTTGGAAGATTCCTTCAAAAGAAAAGTGGTGGGGGGGGATTTTTTTTTTACCTCTCCTCCGGCTTTATAGGTATGTAACTATGAGGGAAGCTGTTTTGTCCGTAATTACATCCTGCATACAGCTGGAGTTTTATTGTATATGGTGTATGTTTGTGTGAGATATTCTCTCATTCTCATATACGCCATCCTAATTTTGGGGTCTTGTTCTGGGCTAACCTTAAAAATTGGGATCTCGTTACATCTTGTTACATCCAATTAGCATTGTCTTCATGCTAAGTATATGGAATTACTTGTACTGGGCTTCTTTTTATGTGTACCCATACTATGTATGGTGCACATAATGCCGTCATCTGGGTGGCCATCCGTCGATCATCCATCCTTTGTCCGTCCGTCTGTCCGTCCGACATCCGTATCCATTTTTTTGGCATTCGATAACTTGAAAAATATTGCTTGGATTGTCAAGTTACTTTATATTTGTGTTTAGGTTACTGATGTGCCGAGCTGTATAGTTTTTGGTGTAAATCTGATAATTTGATCCTGAGATATTAACCCTTTATCCTTCAAATTGAAAATTCCTCCAATCCCTTTGGCATTCGATAACTTGAAAAATATTGCTAGGATTTCTAGTTACTTTATATTTGTGTTCAGGTTACTGATGTGCCGAGCTGTAGAGTTTTTGGTGTAAATCTGATGATTTGATCCCGAGATATTAACCCTTTATCCTTCAAATTGAAAATTCCTCCAGTCCCTTTGATATTCGATAACTTGAAAAATATTGCTTGGATTGTCAAGTTACTTTATATTTGTGTTCAGGTTACTGATGTGCCGAGCTGTATAGTTTTTGGTGTAAATCTGATAATTTAATCCTGAGATATTAACCCCCTTTATCCTTCAAATTGAAAATTCCTCGAATCCCTTTGGCACAAGATAACTCAAAAAATATCAATCCGATTGTCATGTTACTTTATATATTTATTCAGGTTACTGATGTCCTGTTCTGTAGTTTTTTATGTAAATCTGATAATTTGATCTGGAGATATTAACCCTTTATCCATCAAATTAGACACTCCTCCAATCCATTTCTATATGTACCCATACCTTGTATGGTGTACATAATGTTGGCATCTGTGTTGGCCCTCCGTCATACAGCTTTCTACTAGTTGCGCATATGGGTACACATCTGACGATTTCATCGGCCTATTTTTGTATGATATGTCTTCTCTATTACTGTATAGAGAGACATACATGTAATTCCTAATAATATTAATTTCCTTTCACCTTGGATTACAGGATTGGAACTATGTTGATCTACTAATTCTGAAGTCCTAGGCCCTCCACCTTTTTACGATTCAGCTGGTCTGGGCCATTGGTTTACAGTGTAAAAATATTATAAATTTAAAGCAATTTGTATATTTTTATACTTACCAATGGCTCTCACATGAGTGGGCACTCATACCTCCCCACTGAATTTTTATGTAGTACTCTCTTCTAGAAAGAATGATGTTGGTGCCAATTCCAGTCCCTTCCTGGCAACCTCGCATATGTGGAGAGTAGATGTTTGGAGGGCCAGATAGGACTTTTAATTTTTGGTTTTGCAAGCAAATTTTGGGGATTGGTAGGGTTCAAAAGTAGTGTGTGGCCCTTAATAACTTTGAGTTAAACACCAGCTAGTCTGGGCCATTGGTAAGTATAAAAATATACAAATTACTTTAAATTTATAATTTTGTAAGGAGTCGCAAAGCTCTCACCTAGTTTTGGTGGATAATATGCGATTGTTGTGCATATTTCGGTAATTATTACATTGCTTCAAAATAGACGGCCCAGGTTTATTAATGGTTCCTGCTTCAATGACAGTGGATTCAAAGGAACACAAATCATATTTCTTGTTATTTTGATATCTATCATTGAAGTAAATCGTGATATACGAATAACTTTAGTTTTATTGGTAACTCACTCACTCCAGTGTTTTCACAATATCATTCCTAATTTCGAATGCCAAGGCAAAGATATTGCCAACTTCACTTCACCCTCATGGCTGATCCCTGTGTTGATTTCATCTCAGTCAATACAGGCGATTGATGTTTTTGAAGGAGACGTCTGCATGATAGGATTTGAAAGTTTGCAGTATTGCATCTTGGGATTGTTGTGTACACAAAATACACATGGGAAAACATGTGTTGATTGTAACAACTGCATGTTGGGAGTGCAGCATTAACTTGACACTTGACAGTTTATACCTGACAGACCTGAAGTACTGCGCAATTCCTTAAAGTAAGTTCAAATAGTATACAAACAATTCACAATAAGTTTAAAACACTTTCAATAGTTACCTGCCATCCATTTAACAGGATATGTTCTCTTTTAATTTAACTATTTTATTGTTGACGAAAAACAGAACTGCCAATGCGCAGCGCTGTGATACTAGAGAACGTGCCAGAAGTTGGCTGATTAACATAATTTATCCATCATTTTTCACAAATGAACTTTGAGGTTTCAAAACTCAAATTTTATGTTTACCTACAATCTGATTTACTATGTGCCATACGCAGATGATTTGGGGTCTTTTCGACCTTGGGAACTTTTGACCCCAGGTATTTTTTCGGGAACATTTGGCCTCAGTTAAGGCTGTATGTTCCTACTTTTTGAGGCCGAATGTTCCCACTTTTGGTAAAAATATTTGGAGTTTGGGAGTTGAAAAATAACTTGAAAAAATAATTTTTTATTTCATTATGGTGGTCTTTTTTGTACACTCTAAAATCAGCTGGGTTAAAAATTGACCCAAATTGACTGGGTTGAGTGAATATGAACCCAATGGGGTTCATATTCATTCAACCCACTCGATTTGGGTTGATTTTTAACCCAACTGATTTTAGAGTGTTTATAAGGAGTTTTTCCAGAATATTTTTTTAATGAATAATATATATGGTGTACCTACCTTTATTCCTAAAGTCGAAATATATTAAGCACGAGACCGCTCCATAATGAATTATATTGAAATATAAAATCCATTGTATAAAATCCACTCTATTGAATAACAGTGTGACAATATATGTGCTCCTAGGCCGACATTCAAACCCGAAATGATATACTTCTTGGATGTTGTTCGGCACAACTCAGCTTTAAAAGTTTGTTTTTATAAGTTCTTCGGAAATAGTGATCAAAGTTCTGGCCTCTGATGAGATACTCATACATTTACAGCGTTTTTACAGTGTGACTGAAGCTTAATTGATTTAATCACACTTGATTAGGAGATCATATACTGTTTTTACAGTTTCTTTGAACCCTTAAACCTTTTATGTGAACTGTATCTATGGCCCTCCCTTATAGGTTGATGGATGACTCCCAGCTTTCCAAAACACATATCGGTGGATTTTCTCCTTTTTGTAACCATTAACATAACATGCTGGGGTTGCTCCCAAATCATCGACTGTTTGGGTTTCTTTTTCTTTTTTCTAAAACAACCAACTGTGGTTTCAGTATTCATAAGGAAATAAAGTTATAAAGCAAATAAAGTTATTCGGGTCGCAAGGGATTTAAATCCCTCATCGTCCCTGTGTACCCTCGGCACGCTGAAACTTTTCGTTCATTCAAGTCCAACATCAGTCTTGCTCGCTTACTTGCTTGTCCAAAGATATCCAAGAAGTTAGAGGAAGCATGGGAGAAATATAAAGCGAATGATATAACTACATCTAGATTTTTGAGGTTGTGTGCCAGATTATATAAAGTGTAAATGTATTTTATATTGTATATATTTTATATTACATTGTATTTATTTTTGTTTTTGGTTGTAATAACGGTGTTTAAACTAATAGTAAACCACGTCTCTCTTAGTCTCCCTAGTTGAAATGAAGACCAAATGTTCCGAGGCCGAATGTTCCCAAGGCAGAAAAGACCCGCTCCCAAAGATAGTTTATATTACTTTTACACCATGTATTGTCAGGTAACTTAATGTTCCTGAGGCCATTCCCGAGGCCGAATGTCGAGGCCGAATGTTCCTGAGGCCGAATGTTCCCAAGGCCAAAAAGACCCACTCCCAAAGATAATTAGCTTAACTTTGGCAAAGCCAAATTTGAGGTATTGCCATGGCCTGTCGTCCGTCTGTCCGTCCGTCACGTCGCACACACGGCTCAGGCTAGAGGACGTATTTATGAACCAATCTTTACGAAACTTCTTGGGTACCTTTGTTATCACTGTGACAGTGACCGTTGGGAGCGGGAGAGCAGGAGAGTGGAAATTCACTCTCCACTTTTAGATTTTACGAGAGTGAAAAATTTTAGGAGAGTGATTTTTAAAATAATGCCTCGGGCCAATTCGCCCTCAGGTGGAATAACGAGGATTGGTGGTGATTGCTGTTGAGAAATCAGTAGGCCTAATAACGTGCGATTTCCAAAATAATTGGTTTTATGACGTTTCGGCCTTGAGACGTTTCGGCCCTAAGAGGCCAAAACGTCTTAGGAATTGGGCCGAAACGTCTTCACATTCGGTAATTCTTTTTTAGATGTGATTGTGTGGAGGGGTTAAAGTATGCTATCGCCAGTATCGGCGCATTTCATTTCGTTTCTCTCTTCAAGCATTGTGAAAGCGAAACTCGAAATGCACCCCTTCTCAGCAAACCTGTCGTCAGCGACCACCTGTCTTTAATGACCATTTTTGGCAAGTCCCAAGGGTGGTCGCTCATGACCAGGGGTCAGTCTGGCAGCTGATTTTAGGGAGAAGTGACTTCTCCCTTCAGAGACTTTAGGGAGAAGTCAGGACCCAGGAGGGAGAAGTCAGTGGACATGAAGGAGAAATCAGAAAAAAAAAACGTAAAACGTATATGACATCGTGACAAAATAAATGAACATAGAGGACACAATTGTGGAGAAAAAAATAAATAAAAGTTTATACAAACACACACAAAACTGAGTCCAGATGGTTACATAACAGAATGTAGGTTAAAATCCCCCACCCCACCCTACAAAAAACTGTGTCGTTCATGGTTTCTGAATACCCCCTAACTCTTTGCCTAACAGTGATGACTAAGGTTACCGTGCAGTTGATTTTGTATTTGCCTCAACGATGTGGATTTGAAATTTAGTATGACCCATGGTGAGAGTGTTCTTCTCTGTAACAGAAGGTATATTCTTTTTAAAAAAAATATTTAAAGTGTTTAAAATAAATTTCAAGTTCATATAAGAAGCTGGGTCATTCATGTTTTCTGAATACCCTAACTGAGTTGAAAAGCGTAGTTAAAAAAGTTTTCGATATCCTTCGTAAATTAAGCGTTATTAACAATTTGAGTTAATTAATTTCTTTGGTAAATGACAAAACATTTCAGTTGTCTCCCTTCCCGGCTGCGCTGGGTAAACTAATAATACACTGTTCAGGAAACTGACAATTTCTGCCAACCATCTTTCACTGACACGTGCGATTGGTGCTTTGAAGGTCTGCCATTCTTATCCATCCAAATACCTGTGATTTCTATTGTAGCCTTATTACATTTAACCCCCTTCCAACAAACTTCACAAGTTTTCAAAGAAAAACATTCAATGCAAATTGCGGGGCGAATTTCAATGCAGCCAATTTTTCAGTGGAATAGAGCGTAACCGCAAGCAATTTCGATATGGACGGACTGTCTCCAATACATTTTTTTTGTTTTGAAACGATGGTTAACTTTAATAAATTCTAATTAACTCGATGCGTGTCTTGTGTGATTCGTTGTTGTCTGGTACTTTGTTTTTAAATAGCCATTTTGTGCTGGTTGCTATCAGTTGGGGCGAATTGTTCGAACGACTACGCCATTGCAATTCTTTTCAGAAATATAAAATTGGGCTAGTTTAGGCTATTTTCATAGCCGTGTGACGGACTTTAACAGCAACCGTGTTTACTGTTTTTTGCGGAATCGTGTGTTTTTAAAAAATAAAACATAAGAAAATACAGGTTGTCACTAAAAAGTGTACTCCGACCCCGACTCCGAAATTGCCGACTCCAAAAATTTTTTTTTTTATAACTCTTTTATTAATGGATCAGTTACACTGAAATTCAACATAAATGTACAGAATTATGTGTAGTATACATATAATCATATAAATGTTACAAAAAAATTATGATTTTCATTAAATTGACTTTTATTGAGTTTTGACTCACTAAAAAGTGTACTCGGCGATTTCAACGAAATTTCATTCTCTCATTCATATAATACATTCTTCCAGCTAATTTGTTGCAGTATTAAGAATATATTGGTATTTTACGATGTCTAAAGCAAGTTTTATAATCAATTTTGAAATTAATCGTGCTTAAAATGGACATTTATTCGAAGATCAGAATCGCCGACTCCGGCTTCATTTGAGGTTGCATGTAAAATTCAAACTTGCAATTGGTGGATCAATAGTCAGAGGTTTTCCCGGATTGTTGTAAGTGACGCAGTTAACATGCAAGAGGAGGCGTTGAAAGTGATTTTTTCATAGGTAGTTTGTTGGATCCTTCTTTTTCTCAGTGAAATGTATGTTTTGTGTGTGCAAGGCTGTAGCAACAACATTTTAATGCTCAATATTTTGTTCGTCTTTGATCATTTTATTCAATAAACATAAGTGACAGGTGCTATAGACTCTATCGTTATAATATAATCTCGATACTTTTTGCCTTCAGAGATATATAGCACTGGAAATTATTTTACAACCTTAGGGTCCAACTTCTTATCGAAAAACATTATGCCCTTCCCTGCTACTGACAGGCGTTAAACTTAATTGCCATAAAACAATTTCCTTATCTGCATCACTTACGACAATCCGGGAAAACCTCTTACTATTGATCCGCCAATTGCAAGTTTGAATTTTACATGCAACCTCAAATGAAGCCGGAGTCGGCGATTCTGATCTTTGAATAAATGTCCATTTTAAGCACGATTAATTTCAAAATTGATTATAAAACTTGCTTTAGACATCGTAAAATACCAATATATTCTTAATACTGCAACAAATTAGCTGGAAGAATGTATTATATGAATGAGAGAATGAAATTTCGTTGAAATCGCCGAGTACACTTTTTAGTGAGTCAAAACTCAATAAAAGTCAATTTAATGAAAATCATAATTTTTTTGTAACATTTATATGATTATATGCATACTACACATAATTCTGTACATTTATGTTTAATTTCAGTGTAACTGATCCATTAATAAAAGAGTTATAAAAAGAAATATTTTTGGAGTCGGTAATTTCGGAGTCGGGGTCGGAGTACACTTTTTAGTGACAACCGAAAATACAGTAAACTGCCATGTCTCCCAAGGAAGTTTGGGAGGGCGACTTGAATTTCACCCCCAATGTAAGCCAAGGCGACTTGAGGAATGACAAGGCGACTTCTTCGCCCAAGTCGCCCACTCGGATGACCCCTGCTCATGACAGGTTCTTCTGTACTTTGCACTTCGACGACGAAGGCTTTGAACACGACCGGAAGATAAACGTGCGCGACTAATTACTCGCGGTATACGAAAAAGCGGTGCGCGATGGTGCGCTGGCGCGATCGCTCACCGTTCCCAACGGTCACTGCTGTGAGACGAGAACGAGTGTTTTGGGGTCTGGTCTGAAATTTAAGACAGCCGCTGGCAGCCATTTTGTACCAAAATTAGGTGCAATCAGATTTTTGTGCAGAATTTCCATATGAAAGCTCCGATTTGAATAATTTTTTTGTATGAATGTTTAGTACCATGGGATACATCACATATAATACAGGTTTTTTTCTCATGCATAAATTATGCAAATTAGACTAACTTTGATTTATTTAGTGTTACTTTCAGCACTGTAAGTGCAAATGCCAATACGGCTCAGGCTAGAAGCCGTATTTATGAACCGATCTTTACAAAACTTCTTGGGGTTCCTTTGTTATCGCCGTGGGACGAGAACGAGTGTTTTTTTGGTCCAGTCTGAAATTCAAGATGGCCGCTGGTGGCCATTTTGTACAAAAGTAGGTGCAATCAGATTTTTGTGCAGAACTTCCATATGAAAGCGCTGATTTGAATAATTTTCTGTGTGAATGTTTAGTATCATGGGATACATCACATATAATACAGGTTTTTTTCTTGTGCATAAATTATGCCAATTAGACTAACTTTAATCTATTTAATGTTACTTTTAGCACTGTAACTGCAAATGCCAATACAGCTCGGGCAAGAGGCTGTATTTATGAACCGAACTTTACGAAACTTCTTGGGCACCTTTGTTATCACCTTGGGACGAGAACAAGTGTATTTTTATACTGTACCAATGACCCAGACTTAGCTGGTGCTAACTCTAACAAAACCAGGGCCAAACACAAATTTTGCCCCCCAATCCCCAAAATTTGCATCCAAAACAAAAAGAAATCATGTCCTAAAGGACCTCTATACTACGCCTCTACTGCGCATGCGCAGTGACGCAGACGTCCCGAAATTGGCGCCAATTATCATTCTCTGTTTGGCCCTTCATCAGTCAACATCTCACTGATCTTTGTGCTTGTAAATCTCAGTTTAAAGGATGCCAGACACGTAATTCTTGGAGAAAATGTGATTCTAAGGAGGATAGAAGGAGGAGAGGAAAAAGAAGTGACAAAAAATAATCAGGGCTGTACTTAAAATTTTTTGATGAAATTATGTTAAGTTGCCTATTTTCGAGGCATGGGCCTCTTGTTGTCATTCTTGCTAATTGTTGCACTGCTTATTCAGTGTTTCCTCTCCCCTAGCCTTCTAAAGTCCCCCCTTGCAATTCTCCCATGCTTTTGGCATATTTTTGAGAAATTTCATTTCTAAAATTTCCTGGGAGAGTTGCTTGGTTACAGAATGTTTTCTGTTATTTTCCCCATAGTTACGTTTTCACCCATGGGTGTATAACGTTTGTGTTCTGCATCTTCCATCTGATGTTCTACAGATTCTCCCCTGGGAGTCTCTGTTTTGCATCAGATAGAGTGTAATTGATGACTGATTCCGGGCCAGTTTTTTCAGTGCCTGGAGTCATGTTTTCTGGTGTTTTTACACTGTTTGTTTTCATTGGCAACAGCCTTTTTTGAGGGGGGCTGTTTGCCTTTGCTGTAGTTTATCTCACTATAAGATACATTTGTATTATCCGAAAGTGTCTCATTAATTATTTAATATAAATTTAAAATTTTTGACCACACTTTGCCATCGGATCCATCGGGGCTCAACGTTACTTTTCAGCAACTTGGGCTTCGCTGAAAAAATATTTTTTCAAAATTATTTTGTTTTGCAATTGTTTTTTCATTTATTAATGGATCATGTTATTATGTATCTTTGTGTCAGGGGTTTTTGCGAGTAACTAGGACTTATTGTTGTTCTTTCACAATGAAGGGACTTTGTTCAAATTGTAATAGGAAGAAATCTTCCTCTGACTTTCATGATCATTGTATTAATTGTAGTCAGTGTTCTCGCATTAATCCCTGTCCCATATGTGAACATTGGGATGAGAAACATTGGAAACGTGTGTCACGATATGTTGTTTCTGGAGAAAGAGCGATTCCGGCTCTTTCTCTGCAAGGTCACTCTACTCTCTCAGTTTCTATTTCAGAGGAACCAGAACAAGGTGATGTTTCCATGTTATCTTCTTCAAGTGTGCGTCCGTTGTCACAAATGAATTCAGAGCTAGCGGCAAAAGTGCTCATGGAGATTAGACAAATGTCGTCCGCTAGCTCGCCCGGTGTAGCGTCCATTCACCGAATGGTTCGGCAGCCGGGTTCGTCCGATGCGGTCCAAAAGGAAATGTTGGGTGATGCGAGCACTATAAACATAATAGATGCACACCCAGTGACGGCGGATAGTAAGCGAGAACGGAGGAAGCCTTTGAGTCGGGTTCCTCGCTCGTCCAGGTCCAGCCGGGCCGCGAGCGAGAGAGGCCCCTCTCTCGTACAACAACATCTGGGACCAGATGTTGTGGTACAAAATGTGTCTTTAGCGGAGCATACGTCCGTCGCTCGGGACGCTCCGTTGTATAAGCAGTCTGCAGAGACTGTTAAGGCTTCCTCTTCTCGTCAGCGCACACAACCGCACCTTGGCTGCGTGACCGCCGATATATTACCAGCTTCGCCGATCAAGGATTCTTCGGCGACCAGGTCACACCATCCGGCAGCCAGGGATTCGAGATCGATGGACTCCGGATGTTCGCATAGGAAAAGTATGCGGGAGCCATCTGATGCGGAGCTGCCCTCGGCGAAGCAGCGAAAGACTGCGCCTCCGCAGATCTCGACGCCGGACATTCTTGTGCAGATAGCACAGCTTATCGCAGCATCCCAGCAACCGACAGAAACGGTGTCGGATCGAGAATTATCCGACGGCGCTGGGTCGGTACGCTCCGCAGAAGCATCGGGGGCGGACGACCGGGAACATCATGAGGTCCGACCGGATGGTGAAAGGGATACGGATGACTTGGAGCTATCCCTTTCGGAACAACATAAAGCTGCCGTGGACTTCATCCGGCACTTTCTCCCTCAAGTTGTTCCGTCGGGCCAGACTGCTGCGCTTCCGGACAAGAGAATTATAGCGTCATTGGACTCTGAATTTTTTGAGCGGTTCAGGGACATCGCTCCCGAGTTTCCGTCGCAGTCCAATAATGTTGCAAGAACATTTGAATTATTGAACGACGCTATATTTAAACTTGCTTCCAGGACGGGGAAAGCAGGTTTCTTATCCGCTAATACTCTCAACCTGCCTTTCATTAATGCAAGGAATAAATTCGATACGGCAGGACAGGGTATACCGAGAGTTCCTCTGCGTATGGACGACGAGGCGGAAGACTTAGAGCTATCATTACCGTCGTCAGCTTCTATTCCAACCGCGGTGTTGGAAACAGCTATTGCGTCTAACAGAGCCAATTTAGATGCCTTATCTTACGCAGATCACCTTACTAAGGCGTTATCACTGCGCCTTCAGGGGAAAGAGTTTCAGGATATACAATCCTCTTTAAGACTTCTTTCAAGGGCAGTAGCTTATTCCACGTGTAACTCCGCCCTTTCAGTGGCAAATCTGGAGTTGGTTAGACGTGACGCAGCCCTAGCTACATCCACATTAGTGGATTCTAAGGTGAAGAACTCTCTTAAGAGTCGCTTCGGTCTCAGGAGAACTTCTCTTTGACGGCAAGCTTTCCGCTATTTATGATAAAATTACAAAGAAAGCTAAGGATTCTCTGTTGTTCAAATCTGCTCCTAAGAAGTCGGATACAGCAGACACGAATAAGACAGGCACTTCTGGGTCTAATGCGCCCAAGAGAGGTTCCTATAGAGGTTCCGGTGCGTCCTCTTGGTCTTATTCGAGAGACCGTCAGGATAGCGACTCTCGTTCGGGACGTCCTTCAGGCCGGGACAATCGGTCGGATGCCCCGAGGTCGACGGGGCGAGGTGCGGGTCGTGGAAGACGTGGTTTCTCCTACTGCAGGCCTCGCAGGTCCAGGTGGTGATGGCTTAAACCTCTATCGCGTTCCGGTTGGCGGAAGGTTGTCGAGCTTTTCACAAGAATGGGCGTCGATTACGGACGACCCTTGGGTGAGAGGAGTGACTTCGGAAGGTCTAAAGATATCCTTCAAACGAAAGCCTCCATTAACTCGAAGTCCAAAGTGGACTCATCTTCCGTCAAATCCGCAGAAAAGAGACGCTCTGTTATCAGAGGTGCAGTCTCTTTTAATGAAGAACGTGGTAGAGGTCGTAGAAAACCAGGAATCTCCGGGATTCTACAGCCATCTGTTTCTGGTTCCGAAACCAGACGGCTCGTTCCGTCCAGTCATAGATTTGAGCTGGATAAACAAGCTGATCGTCGCTCCGAAGTTTTATATGGAGACGATTCGATCGGTCAGAGCGAGTATTCGGGTGAACGATTATGCAACGAGCATAGATCTCAAAGATGCGTACTTTCACGTCATGGTACATCCGACATTCCGAAAGTATCTACGCTTCGCAGTCCTAGGAGTGGTGTATCAATTCCGGGCGATGTGCTTCGGATTGAATCTAGCACCCTGGGCTTTCACTCGGGTAATGAACTCGGTAATGATCTACTTCCGAGCTCATTCGTCTGCGGTAACGTCGGCCTACCTGGACGACATTCTTCAGAGGTACGGCAACGAGTTAACGCTTCAGAACGATGTTCAGAATCGTCTTCTATTGCTCCGACGTCTCGGTTTTATAGTAAACGAGGAGAAGTCGGATCTGGTGCCGTCCAAGTCATTCACTCATCTGGGAATGAGCTTCGAGACGCACAACAATCTCGTTCGTCTGCCGTTAACCAGAGCGAAATTAGTCAGTTGTTACGCTCGCTATTGTCTGCACGCAGACAAAGTCACGGCGAGAGAATTTATGAGACTGATAGGTCTGTGCGGAGCCGCCGCGGATCTAATTCCGATGGGGCAGTTACGCACACGTCCTCTTCAAATTTTCCTGACTCAGAATTGGAGTGTGAAAATTCATTCGCTCGATGTAGACGTTCTCTTGTCAGATCAAGTGAAACAAGAGATTCAGACTTGGGCAAACATTCAGTGGTTAACTCAGGGAGTTCCGCTGCAGTTGCCGGATCCGAGTTTTACCGTTATGACGGATGCCAGTCAAACAGGTTGGGGTGCATCATTAATCCCAACGGATTCGAGATGCCAGGGTCTTTGGGATCCGCAATTCCTGTGCAAGCACATAAACATCAAGGAAATGATGTCAATTTGGCTTGCGTTACGTCACTGGATGGACATTATTCACGATGCTCATGTCCAAATCCTATCCGACAATACGACAGTAGTGGCGTATATACGGAATCAGGGAGGCACTCATTCAGTTCCGTTGTTCAATCTAACGGAAAGAATCCTTCTGTTTGCGTTAGAACATCACGTTCTTCTTTCGGTCCGTCACATACCGGGTCGTCTGAATGTGCTAGCAGACTCCCTTTCACGAAAGGATCGCTTGTTGCCGTCGGAGTGGACTCTCAACAAACAAGTATTCAATCAGATTTGCTACCAATGGGAACGGCCAGTGATAGACTTATTTGCGACACATCTCAACAATCAGTTGCAGATGTATGTGTCTCCGTGTCCGGATCCAAGAGCATTTGCAGTAGACGCTCTGTCGATCCCTTGGGACGGAATGATAGGATATGCGTATCCTCCAGCGCCGTTAATTCAACAAGTATTGCTAAAGATAAAACAATCTCAATGCAAGATTCTGTTGGTAGCATCTCTGTCGCCACAGAGACCGTGGATAAATCTACTCAGGTGTCTGTTGTGGGACCTACCGCGGAAGCTTCCTCCACGGGAGGATCTTCTTTCGCAGGGGAAATCGCGCCAACTCCATCACAACCCGCAAGGTCTCAACCTTCACGTTTTTCTGTTGTGCGGTCCTTCTTGCATGGCAAGCACTTTACAGGACGAGCAGTGGACGCGATTTCTAACTGTAGGAGAACCTCCTCTTTGCTAAACTATGCGGCTAAGTGGAAGGTTTTTCGTCGTTGGTGTAGGGATCATCCTGTAGATATATTCGATCCCTCTATACCAGACATTGCAAACTTTCTAGTATACTTGTTTGACGAAATCAAACTGCAGCCTGTTACTATAAAGGGTTATAGATCTATGTTATCTGATACCTATGCACATCATGATAGTTTACAAATTGGATCTAATGTCTCTTTATCGAAGTTGGTTAGAAACTTTTCGATAAATAGACCCAGAACTCTTAGATTAATTCCTAAGTGGAATTTAGCTTGGGTTCTTTTTAAATTGAAGGAAAAGCCATTTGAACCTCTTGGGACAGTAGATTTCAAATTCTTATCTTATAAGACAGCTTTTCTCTTAGCTTTCTCTTCTGCTAGAAGAGTCAGTGAGCTTCATGCACTATCGGTGGATGATTCTCATTATCGTAGTGTTGGGAATACTATCACCTTCACTACTAACGTGGGTTTTTTTAGCTAAGAATCAGGCTCCTAATAAATATCCGGAACCTATTGTTATTAAGGCTCTTCCGTCTTCAGACGGGCGTAGGCCTTTACTCTGTCCTGTTAGAGCATTATGTATCTATAAACAGAGATCTCAGTTTATCAGAAAGGGACGGAAACGTTTCTTTCTGTCTTTGATGCCTAATAGAAAGGATATTTCAGTCCATTCTATTGCTAGATGGATTCAGTTAACTATCCGTACTGCTTATGAAGATTTATCTTCTTCTCAGCAGTCTGTGCTTAAGATTTCTGCTCATGAAGTAAGAGCTCTTTCTACTTCCTGGGCTTATGCTAATAGTGTTGCTATTACAGATTTAATGAAGGCTGCTTATTGGTCTCAGCCATCCACATTTACGAATTTTTATCTCAGAAATATTGAGTCCATTTCTGGAGACCTGCATTGTTTAGGTCTGTTATCTGTTGCTCAGAATGTCGTCCACTAAACAGTTGCAACTATAGTTATGCAGGCTTTCTGTTCCGGCAGTGACTCCGACCGGCTGCCCTCTTCGCTCTGGGCTATTTGACCCAGGGCAAGGGGAAGGGGGGGGGGGGGGGGGGGGGGGGGCGGGTGTTCCCTTAGGTCACCTGCTTTATAGTGAAAAGCAAGGGAATGCCTCCTCCAAGTCAGTATTTCTGAGTCGCTTCCGGGATGGTTTTAAAGTGTAATATTAATGTTTAAATTCATTCATGTCTTATTTTTAAAGTGTAGCTCAGTGTGAAGCATTTGTATATGTCAAGTGTCAAACGGGCTTTAATATACAATACTCGGACACTTTTAAATGACTATAAAGAGTCTCAATTCTCTGGACTACTTTATTTATTGGCTTGCTTTAAAAATAATTAGTATAAGGGTTATACTGGATGTTAATAGAGAACATGAATGTTATTGTGCTCAATTATTAAGGGTAGTGTATCTTTCTAATTTAATATTAAATAAGAAAGATACATGTAAAGCCTAATACTCCTTTTCTCCTTAAGGGGTTACCTCTTTACTATATAGTTGAGCTTATTGGATTTTCCTCTATGTCCTAGGCCCTCCAGCCTGTTTACTATTCAGCTAAGTCTGGGTCATTGGTACAGTATAAAAATGTTAAAAAATTTATAGTAATTTATATATTTTTTATACTTACCAATGACCCAGACGGGGATGGCCCTCCCTGGAGTTGGGAACTCTTGCCTCCCCGCTGAGTACATAGCGCTGACCAGGCACTGCCAGTAAGAATGATAATTGGCGCCAATTTCGGGACGTCTGCGTCACTGCGCATGCGCAGTAGAGGCGTAGTATGGAGGTCCTTTAGGACATGATTTCTTTTTGTTTTGGATGCAAATTTTGGGGATTGGGGGGCAAAATTTGTGTTTGGCCCTGGTTTTGTTAGAGTTAGCACCAGCTAAGTCTGGGTCATTGGTAAGTATAAAAAATATATAAATTACTATAAATTTTTTAACTTTTGGGTGCAGTCCGAAATTCAAGATGGCTGCTGGCGGCCATTTTGTACCAAAATTGGTGCAATCAGTTTTTTGTACAGAACTTTTGTATGAAAGTTCTGATTTGAATAAATTTCTGTATGAATGTTTAGTAACATAGAATACATCACATATAATACAGGTTTTTTTCTCATGCAAACATTATGCAAATTAGATGAACTTTGATTTATTCAGTGCTACTTATACACAGTAAGTGCACATGTCAATACGGCTCGAGCAAGAGTCTGTATTTATGAACCGATCTTCACAAAACTTCTTGGGTACCTTTGTTATCACCTTGGGATGAGAACGAGTGTTTCTGGGTGCGGTCCAAAATTCAAGCTGGCTGCCAGTGGCCATTTTGTACCGAAATTAGGTCCAATCATTTTTTTGTTCACAACTTCTATACGGCTCAGACTAGAGGCCGTATTTATGAACCGATCTTTATGAAACTTCTTGGGTACCTTTGTTACAACTGTGGGACAAGAACAAGTGTTTTTGGGTGTGGTCCAAAATTCAAGGTGGCCGCCAGCAACCTTTTTGTACCAAAATTAGTGCAATCAGTTTTTTGTACAGAACTTCTGTATGAAAGTTCTGATTTGAATAAATTTTTGTAGGAATGTTTAGTAACATGGAATACATCACATATAATACAGATTTTTTTCTCGTGCAGAAATTATGCAAATTAGATGAACTTTGATTTGTTCAGTGCTACTTATACACTGTAAGTGCACATGTCAATACGGCTCAGGCTAGAGTCTGTATTTATGAACTGATCTTCACGAAACTGCTTGGGGTACCTTTGTTATCACCTTGTGACAGGAATGAGTGTTTTGAGTGCCTTTGTTTTCACTGTGCTATGAGAACAAATATTTTGGGGTTCAGTCAGACCCACTCTGGGACTAAAGATTTCTTTTCTAGTTTAGCATCTAACTGTCGCCCACCTTTACAATACTTTACCTATACATTTGTTACAAGCTACGGTCAGCATTTATGTACAGACCGTTACAATACTTTACATGTACCTTTGTTATCAGGTCATTACCTAGATGTTTGTCATTGCTGTGTCACATACTATACATGTACATGTCTTAAACAAGTTGAGCTACAGTGTCGTTGACACTTTCATTTATATTACTTTTACACCATATATTATCAGGTAACTTTCAATACATATTTGGTTGAAATTGAGTGAGCCTGAGGTTGTACCCGGTTCATTAAATTTAGTTAACTATTCTTGAATCACTTATGTGGGTTCTTACTTAAGACTTTTCAATTTTTCATATTCCTTCTGGTGATGGTTCTGTAGATATCGTTTGAAATATAAGAAATTTGCTACTACTATTTTGGAGGATTTGTTGTCAATCCCCTTGAAGTAAGCGTAAATGACACAGTGTTTACATTTGCCCGAAATTTTAGCCTTTGGCATGCAGAACGCATGTGGTTGAGCGGTCATCAACTTACCAATTCTGGGATTTTTTGTTGAAACTGAAAGTCTTGGTTTTTAGCTCACCTGAGCGAAGCTTTACTAATCACTTTCCGTCCGTTGTCCATCGATTGTCATCTGTCGGGCATAAACTTTACATTATCGACTTCTCGTCACAAACTCCTGGACCAAATTAACCAAATCTGGTGTGCATCTTCCTTATCACATGTCAATTCAGGATTGTTCAAATAAAATTGCCACACGGACAGGGACAGGGGAACCACAAGGGGCATAACTCTGATAGCACCCATAAAATACCCCAAAAATCTTCTTCAGATCCAGTGGTCAGAATCTTTTCATATTTGGTATACAACATCTTTAGGGGAGTCAGATTCAAGTTTGTTCAAATCGACTCCCTGGGTTAATATTTGGGCTCCCTAATGAAACCCAAATTTTAACTTAGTGCAATACATGGAATATTCTTTAAAAATCTTCTTCAGATCCACCATTCAGAATCTTTTCATATTTGGTACACAACATCTCTGGAGCGGGGGGAGGAAAGATTCAACTTTGTTCAAATCGTGTCGCTGGGTTAATATTTGGGCTCCCTATGGAAAAAAATTTTCAAATCGAGTTGCTGGGTTAATATTTGGGCTCCCTATGGAAAAATAATTTTGGGATGGAAAAAAAAAATTTGAGCCTGAAAATTTGGGGTCATGTTCGGACTGAAATTTTTGACCAAAATTCAGAAAAATTTGTTTTCGATTCTTTTCAAAATGAAGTTCCTAGATGAATTAGAGTGGTTTTATGTGAAAATGTGTTTACCCTATGTCCTCCCCTTGCCGGGGGAGGGGGGGAAGGGGGGAGGAGGGTGCAGTTAGATATAACAAAATGTTTGGCTGCAAAATATATTTTGAAAGATTTAGAGTGATTTTATGCAACCCCCCCAAAATAGTACCCCTGTGACTACCATCCCCACTCCCCACCCCCAGGGGTCAGTTAAGCGGAGGAAATAAAATTGCTACAAAATGCGCTTTGAAGGAATTAGAGTGAATTTAGGTTAAAAAATAAAAGTACCCCTATAATACTTTCATGATTCGTTCCTTTGAAGTGTTGATGAGCTGTGATTAGCTGAATGTGATCCAAAAATACTTCTTTGAACAACTTGTCAGGTGAGTAGTTAAGGCCCCTTGAGGCCTCTTGTTTGTTAAGGTGGCGGTTCGGTTTCGGTTTTGAAGAAAAAATGAACCAAACCAATAAAACTCCTAGCCCAAGGAGGTAGAGGACCATGATTGATTCCTTTTGTGAAAGAGATGCTATCTGAAATTTGTCATCCAAGAGAATAGCACAAGTAGGATCTTTTGGAACATTTGTGGGGATCGCATGTCGGAGGAGGCCGACCTGTGAATGTGATGACTTGCACTAACTGAAAAATCCATGACAAAATTGTTGTCAGTTGATTTGTAAAGTGTGTAGTCCATCCTGCAGGAAGCGATTCGAAATAGGGTCATGCTGGAGAATTCTGAGTGTCGGTATGGTCTTCTGCCTTGAAAAACCCTAGCCCTGGATGTGGATCTGTCTCTTGGGTCCAGCTGACACAGGAGCTGATCTTGTGTCTCAGAACTCCTTCAGGCACAGAGACAATTTGTTCGCCGAAGCGAAGAGAACCAGATACCGATGCTGATCAAAGTTGGGGTATTTCTGTTTTGGAAGAGACCAATTGGAATAGAGTGTATTATCCAGATGTAAAAGTTTCAAATTAGCAACATAAGTTGCCTGTGTATTATTGAGGTTCATCATGGAACAACAAAGTACTTGAACAGGAGGTGCCATACCATCCAAATCTTAAGTATCAGACACTTGAGAGGTCAGTGCCACTATCAGGTGACAAAGATAGAATTCCTGTCATCTCACATGATAGACCAAGAATAGACTCTAGCCTTGGTTGCGTCACATCAAACAACTCCAGAATAGATAACTTGAGAGTACTGACACCATTGTGTTTAAATTTGAAATAAAAAAAATAAAATTGCACAATTTCAAATGACCAGAAAAGTGTGTGAAAAGTTTGATAACTGTATCATTATAAATAAGGATCTCCGTAAATCACAAGATAGCATTTTTAATGAAAACTATCCAACATGGGTTGAATGATGAAATGATATACCCAATGGTATTAATGTCATATCTCGGGTGTTTGAAATCAGATTTTCCAAATTTCTTCACCTTTGTATTTGGAACCACGGGTATCAAAATCTCGTAAAATTCCAACTCCATGGAGAGAAATTTAATTTTAACATTTTCCACCCCTCAATAGACATTTACGTCATGTCATAGCCTCAACATTTTTCAGACTATGTGGATAAAAAGTGGCATTGCTTGCCTTCAATTATTCCTCTAGCAGGACAGGTGTTGATATTAAAAGATAAAGGACAACATGTAAAACTCGCATAACTGACATCGAGAACAGAAATTGAGGAATTTTCTTCCACCAGTTTTCCAAAGAAATGAGTCTGTAAGTGTGCCCAATTTTGTGACAAATTATGCCGAACCTACACTATTTTCAGCAATCAGTCAGATCGTAACAAATTTAAACTCGAACATCTCATCAGCCTTACATATATGTGTACTCCACGAACCATTGTTCATTTGGCACACTGTGTTGGTGTGCTGGGAGAGAAAGAAATTAGAATTTCTCACATAATTTTGTGTCTTTGTATATTCCTAACGCACCAACACAAATTATGAACCGTGTGGTCAAATAGCATTTCTTAATTTGATTGCCTCCCTGCTTTAAACATAAATGTATTATCTAACTTCAGAATAATGATGATGAACTATGAATTGTACATGAAAGGCAAGTGTTTAACATCAGGTTAGTGTGCCATGCATTTACGGCCCCCTGGTTATTCTAGTTTGGCCAAATTTTTGTCTTTTTAGATTTTTTTTGCCTTTCCAAGGTTTTTCCTTGGATTGATTCTGAAATTGTTGCATTTTTCAGCAAGAGATAAGGATAAGGTACGATGTCCTGGTGTGGTAGGTATAAAAAGAAACAGGTGTCCAAAGAAACAAAATTTGGTAAAAAAGTTTAATTTCTCAGTGGAATGCGGTCATGTTTCACCTTCTGTTTCTGAAACAAACTGATTTGACAACGTGAAACAGAAACATGTTTCAGTTTGAAACTTATACTGTTTGAGAAAGAAGTGAAACAGCTCAACAGGCTGTTTCAGTTGTTTCGATTTGGAATAATCAAGTGATAATTACCAAGAAACAACAAGTGAGAAAACAACCGAAATGTCAATTGAATGCTTAATGTTTTAAAAAATATGCAGCATTGCCTGTTCCTCAAAACTTTGATTCCAGATTGAGAGGATAGAATGTTCCCATTGATTGAATAATAATTTTGAAAAAAATTTTCAGACTAAATCCGAATAAACATATTGTGTTACATTTTTGTTTTCCACCATCAAGTTTCTTGAAAAATGTCTATATACTTTTTAGTCTTGCATTCATTCATCCTGAAAGGGTTATGGAAAGGTGCTCACAGACAAAACTTAAAATGTCAGTGTATAAATTCTTTATTTCGCAATATATATTTGATGTTTAACTTTGTTCAGGCTGAAATGGAACAATTTTTCATTTTACTTCAAAAAGACGCTCAGAATGAAGAAAGATGGTTGAAAAGGGGTGAAGAGTTATTTTTTAATTTTTGCATTGCTTTTTCACTGCTGCTTCTCTGTTTTGTCTCACCGAATAGGAAATAACCTTTTTTACAGATCAGTTAAGCAAATCCAAGAAACATAAAATTGTTGTTTTGTGCAATTAGAAGACACATTGTTTACGCATGTTTGTGAACAGAGTGATTTGGTGACTTGTTTCTGTTCACTGAAACAACTGGAAAAGAAAACTGGAAATAGATGAAACACATGCAGTATATGTGAAAAGGGAATTGAGAAAATCGTTCATTAAAATTCTTGTTATTTGCATATTTTCTTCTGAATAAAGTGTTTTTTCTTTGTATTTTTAGCTCTTGTATGGGAAGAAGTAATAACATTTGTACCTCAAGGATAATTATTTCCTCTATCAAGAAGTTTATTTGAGTATAATCTGAAACGTTGGATGGTGAAGATATTGGTGAAGATTTGACAAAGAAGAAACAAAGAATTTGTTGTCTTTGCTTGTCAGTTATCAAAAATTACCAAGCTTAGATTGTCATTTTGCATTTTTGTTGGCTTTCTTGAAGCTGTTACATCAAGCAAATATTTATTCATAGAAATGTTTTAGATCTACATGCAGGCCTGAAAATAAGCAATCTGACATTTGCAGAATGAGGTCCCAAAGGGTGAATTTGATGATGCTATCTCATGCAGTGGGCCAGTTTATCCTCTGGGTACCTCTTTCTGTTTAGTTTTGAGACCCTGCTTCAGATTGAGGTTCACAGAGGGTAAATTTAGTGATGCTACCCTGCTGTGCAGGGTAGCATCACTAAATTCACCATCCAGGGACCTCATTTTGCAGATGACAGTCTGCTTATTTTCTGGCTTGTCTACATGATCATTTCAGCTCGATACCTATTATGCATAATTCTTTGTGAAGGAAAAAGTAGCTGTTGATGTGTTGATGACAGTGAACAAGTCGGTAAGAAGATCAGTAATAAATCAATGCTACAGCCCAGTAGATATATAGGATTAAATTATTACTTTACCTTCCAATGACAATAAAATAGATTCATCCATTTTGGGTTTTGATACTTCATGTATCGTATACTATTTAGAGAAAACTGTTGAAAGTAGTGTTGACATACCTGTATTATTGCCCAAAATACTTTGATCATCCCATAGTATCTGTCATTGCTTATTACAAGAGATTTTTTATTGATTATTTAGGGCATGTGGATTAAGTTATTACTAATCTTTTCTTCAAATAGAAAATAGATTTTGCTAATTTCCAATAGAAATTTTATCTATCAGATGATACATTTTAGGAACACCATTTTTGAAAGTTTTTAGTGCTTTCAGTGAAATGCAGTGCAATAGCTTTCAGTGCAATATAACCATGTTAACTCTGCACACTTATGTCAAAATACCAAACAAAATGTCAGGTAGCAATTTTTTCAACAGTGAACCTAGGAATTTTATTTTAAGCATTTCATTCTTGTTTGATAGAGCTCATTGTCCTCTTTCAAACCAGATGGAATGGGTTAATATCTTGTTGCATTATGGGAAAATTTTGTAACATTAATTTATGGTATTTTGACATCAGTGTGCAGAGGGTTAATCTTACCAACAATGTGTTGCATTACAGCTTATTAAAAACTTCAAAAAAATAAGACTTACCCGAGTATTCCAGGCCTCCCAAACAGGCCTTGAAGCCTCAACTGTTGAAGATTTCCAAATACATAGAGAGTGAAGGGCATCTGTAACCTCGCATTTACATAAAATAATTGATTTATCTGCACAAGAAGGACATAAAAGTCATTTTAATTGTTATTATTTACTTTCAAAAAAATAATGTATAACTGAATTAATTTCCGTGAGACTTGAAGTTATGTTTTGCAGTAAAACTGAAAACTTGAAAAATATTGTAACCAGCTGCACTCTGTCAAAATTCCAAAATTTTGACCATCAAATTTTTAATGAAACTCTGAATTTAACCTGTTCAGTCTTGTGTGACCAAGCTCACTGAGCTTTGTAAGACAAGAATGAATTGGTTACATTTCTTGCTGCATTGTCGGAAAATTTACTGCTTAAAATTTCAGCAATGTTTCACCATCTGTGTGCAGAGGATTAAGAGAGGAAGTTAGCAATATTTTATCAATATTATGTATATTTAAAGGTTAAAATCATACTATTATATGCTCTACTATAGATTATCGATCAAATGTTAAAGTTGTAATACTTATATCTCTTGAACAGGAGAAATTGAGAATCTCTCACTATAGTAACAATGCACCTACCAGACCCATGACAAAGTTATTCAGATTCTTGCCTATGATAATTAAAAAAAACTATTGAACTGTAATCAAAAGTGTTGTTCTGTTTTAATACTAATAAAGTCAATAAAGCTATCTAATTTAATATGCATAACAACATAAAGAACACTCGAATATCAATTGTTTTATGCTCAACTGAAATGGAAAATAACATTGTTTTGAATCCATATGAATATGTTTTCTTAACTGGTAGAGTGCTTGAAGCCCATATTTGGGCTTAACTCTGATGTGCAGGGACTGTAATATAAGGGCCTCATACTCTGTGGATATGCTTCATATTCTCTTCGAAGTGAAATTATTTAGTCTGTGTAGATTTGCCTTGTTACAATTTATGGGGGAGTGCCTACAGGCACTCTCCCATAAATTGTAACAAGGCAAAGACATGTGAAAAATTTTGATGGTAAAAAATAATTTAGCACTCTACCAGTTAAAGGTCCGATCACTCATGACAACTGTGCTTTCTTGTGGTTTGCATAAAATAAAACACAGAATGCGATGAGTTCCAGCACAGAAGAATAGAATGAGAGATGCTCCTTCAAGTTCTAACCTTCCGTGATGGCTTGAGTGGCGTATTGATGAATGCATTCACACATCGTGGGGCTCAGTGTTTATTACATTCCTCTGTGACACAGAATCCATTAATTTAAAAATTTGGTCTTATTTGTAGAATTTGACAGTTCTGATGTCAGCTTAAAATAAAAACAAAAACAAAACTCAAGTGTGATTGGGAAACACATGTGACAGATCAATATGTAAACAGAAAAATCTGAATGAAAATTGTGTCCAAATAGGTCATTTACATGTATTTTTAAGAAATTACCTGCAG
Organism: Pictodentalium vernedei; assembly: GCA_031216915.1. Classification (NCBI taxonomy): domain Eukaryota; kingdom Metazoa; phylum Mollusca; class Scaphopoda; order Dentaliida; family Dentaliidae; genus Pictodentalium; species Pictodentalium vernedei. The sequence goes on along the minus strand of CM062296.1, from coordinate 435,553,605 downwards.
TTATCTGAGAGATATTGATATTTCCTTCAATGCCAGAATGTGAGTGTTGTAAAACCACTCCCTATTTATATTTATAGAGTAAGTTTAATTTTGTTAATTTTGGTGGATTTGAACAAAATTATTTTCCAATTTACATTTATTTTATCAGCTGTCACTGCAGCTTCTGAATTGATCTATGTCAGAATGTGATGTTGTGTTTGGTGAATTATGAAAATGGCTTGAGTTTAGTTCTTTTGGTGGATCCATGACATCAGATGACAAAATAGTCTGTCCGCATGGATTGATAAATATGGAACTGAAGGAAAAGTAATAGGCATGTAATAACATACTTCCTTGTTTAACTGACAACTTGGTCACTCTTTATGGGTGATATTGTAAGATAAATTGATCATTACCTCCATTGAGGTTCCAAGATGGTGTATTGAAGTTGGTATATTCTGTTTTTGTCATATATCAACTTGTCTTTCAGAATCACCGATATATGCCCAGAGACAAGATCTCCATTTCGAAACACTATCACTTTGCACCCCCTCCTAGGGTGATAATTATCTCTACGGAATCTTATGCAAAACATGAATAATAAAAGGAAAAACTAGTCTTTGTTTGGATACCTACAATAATCTCATTGCTTGGAATAAGAAATTAACTATTTTCATTCTTGTCCAAGCTGCTCATGGAAATGCACATTTCTCCTGAACACTCAAGAGATAATACTTTGTAATCACTCAACCCCCCCCCCCCCCCCCCCCCCCACTCAAAAAAAAAAACAACCCAAAACAGGATGTCCACTGTGTATTAGTAGTAATTATACCCCCCCCCCCCCCCCCTGCAAACAAAGTTTGGGGGGGGGGGGGGGGTATATAGGAATCACCCTGTCCATCTGTCTGTCCATCTGCCCATCCTTATAAGCGCAACTCCTCCTAAACCGTTTGAAGAATTTTCATGAAACTTTACTCAATGGAAGAACTCCATATGAAGATGTGCATGAAGCAATATAATTCCGTTCGGACATTTCCAAGGGGAGGTAATCTAACTTATACATTTCAGGCGTGGAGGTATCACTTTGTGAGCTTGATCACAGTACCTCTGGTTGGAAATTATCACTTGAGTTTAGATAGATTATCAGTGAATGTGGGTATATCATATTTAAGATGTGATTTGTTTGTTGCAATTTCAAGTGCTATTTTAAACTTGCATTCCATATTTAGGTACTTACAATGCTAATAAAACTTGATATTTGAGATATCTAAAAATAATAAGTGGTTGTTTCTGTGACTCCTGGTACAGTATGAGAGATAACAAACAAAAGTAGTTTATTTGTGATGACGTATCCATTAACTCTTTGGATGCTGCTGGCGGGTATTCCTGCCCAGCACAGAGTTTCTCTTGTCTCTAAAATTAGCATAATTTGTGCAAATTTAATCATGTTGTCTCCCTGTAAATGGAATGGATTTTTATTACCTGCGTCGCCAGCGGCAGAGCAGGTCTAGTAACCGCTCGACTCCGTCCGTCAGTCCGTCCGGGCCAACATTGGGGGTTTAGGGGATATTATTATTAGGGGCTGCCTCCAAATTAAGGTAGTGTTAGGGTTAGGAGTGGGTTAGGGTTAGGGGTAGCCCCAGAGTAGGGCTTAAGGTTGGGGAGGGTTAGATCCCGAGGGGTTAGGGTTGGGGTCAGGGGTGGGGGTTTAGTTTTAGTAGCCCCTAAACCAAAAAATACCTCCTAATCCTATTGGTTTGGTTAGGGTGGGGTTGGGTCAGGGGTAGGGTGGTGTGGGGGTTAGGGGTAGCCTCAGAGTAGGGCTTAAGGTTGAGGGGGGTAGGTCCCAGGGGTGGGTGGGGGTTAGGGTCTGGGGTGGGCTTTTAGGGTTTAAGGTCAGGGTGGGTTAGGGTTAGGGTGTGGTTTTTGGGTGTAGGGGTGGGGTTAGGGTTAAATATAAGTTCTAGGGTGGAGGGGTGGGGTTCTGGGTAAAATAAGGTTTTGGACATACAAAATGTTTTTTTGGTAGCCCATAAACCCGAAATGTTGGATCATCCGTCCGTCCGTCCATCCGTCAGTCCGTCCGGGCCAACATTGGAGGTTTAGGGCATATTATTATTAGGGGCTACCTCCAAATTAAGGTAGTGTTAGGGTGAGGAGTGGGGTGGGGTGGGGTTAGGGTTTGTGGTAGCCCCAGAGTAGGGCTTAAGGTTGGGGAGGGTTAGGTCTGGGGAGGGGGGGTAGTTTTAGTAGCCCCTAAACCGAAAAATAGCTCCTAATCCTATTGGTTTGGCTAGGGTGGGGTTGGGTCAGGGGTGGGGTGGGGTTAGGGGTAGCCCCAGAGTAGGGCTTGAGGTTGGGGGTTAGGTCCCAGGGGTGGGTGGGGGTTAGGGTCTGGGGTGGGCTTTTAGGGTTTAGGGTCAGGGTGGGGTAGGATTAGCATTAGGGTGTGGTTTTTGGGTGGAGGGGTGGGGTTAGGGTTAAATATAAGTTCTAGGGTGGAGGGGTGGGCTTCTGAGTAAAATAAGGTTTTGGACATACAAAATGTTTTTTTTTGGTAGCCCATAAACCCGAAATGTTGGAGCGTCCGTCCATCCGAAACACTTTTTCCGCCAAGGTTTTCTTGCCTTCTTTGAAAGGGAATGATTTTATATTTGGTCTGCTGCTTCATAATGATGAGTTGTATCGTGTAAGCAATTTTCAGATCTGCCATGCAGCCACTTCCTGTTTTCCGATACTTCGAAATTTTACTGTACCCACTGAACATTGAAATTTTTCGTCAAACTTTTCTCGGCTTCTTTGCAAGGGATTGATTTTATATTGCATCTGGAGCCTGATAATGATCAGTTGTATCGTGTATGCAATTTTCAGATCTGCCGTGCAGCCACTTCCTGTTTACCGATTCAATTGCATGCATCGACGCAGGTCCAGACCCGGTATTGGTCTTGGCTTGTTCACCAATGATTTCTTGTGTTACATTTAGATTTATTTTTCATCAAATCTAGCCATGGCTGCTGTAAAATATCTACATGTATAAAATACTCAGCGGGTTAAGAGTTAACTTGACACACAAACATATCCATCTGTTGCAATGTACAAACAATGGCATTTCAGTTTTTTCCTTTTCCTGGAAACTAAAGCTTATGACTATTTATGAGCTTGTTTTAGTCAGAGTTCATTACCCTTCACCTAAAAACAGGTTGAATACAACTTTTTCAGGAATGAGTTTCACACACTTATTTTTAACTAGCTCAGTGCTGATGCCACAATGAAATCTTTATATTCTTTAGAGGTGATTCATGATTACACATGTACAATAGAGCCCCCTTAATTAGATATCTCTTAATTGAATAACCCAGTTAATTTTAATTGAATATAACTTTTAAACACAAAACCATTTATGAAACTTTTAGTACGAATTTGACATGGTAATTGCATATAGGTTATAGAGTAACAGGTGCCCTCAACATGTTGTCTTGAAGAAATCCTGCTGACAATAGACAAATTACCTAGGCAGTGGTTTCTACTGAAGTCTTGGCTGCCTTAACAGGCAGCCAAGACTTGACTAGAAATCATTGCTAAGCCACTGGATGTATACAGGTCATGATTAGGTGTTTCAAGACAATTGTCCAGGCCCTTAAGAGTTAATCAGGGTTAATCTATTATATCTCGTTTGACAGAGCTCCATGAGTAAATGCTCAGTTTATCAATAGAATACAGCAAAATGGTCAGATCCCTGTTAATTGAATAACCCTTTTAATTAATAATATTCACTGACAATGTGACTATTCAATTAACAGTTTGTTCAGTAACAGTTTATTGGACCATGTCATATCAGCACTCCAATAAATTATTACAGAACAAAATTACTCCAGCTCACTACCAGCGATATTAAAAATATTTAACAGAATAAATCCTACGTTTTTTCTGAATAACTTAGAATTACAAACTACCCACCTAGTTCAGGACTGAAGCACATTGTGTTGTCCCTCATTATTTACTGTTTCATGAAGCAAAGAAAAATCTGCTGAGTGCTATACACAAAGCTACTGGTTGTTTTTCAATTTTTATGTTTGTTTTTCTTGGAAATTATAGTTTATTATCTGTTACAGTCTTTGGTATGATCTTGTTGAGTTCAACCCAGTGTGGAATCATAAGTTACAGTATGTAAGAAGAAAACCTAGGAAGTGAAGCAGTGTTTAGAATTACAAACTGTACCCACCTAGTTCAAGACTGAAGCACATTGTGCTGTCCCTCATTATTTCTCGCTTCATCAAACAAAGAAAAATCTGTAGAGTGCTGTTCTCAAAGCTACTGGTTGTTTTTAAATTTTTTAGATTTGTTTTTCTTGCAAATTATAGTTTATTATCCATTACAGTCTTTGGAATGATCTTGTTGAGTTCAACCCAGTGTGGAATCATAAGTTACAGTATGTAAGAAGAAACCCTTAGAAGTGAAGCAGCACTTGTTTACTGTGGTAAACAGACATAGTTTTACTGGTAACATAGGACCCGGTCACCAATGCCTGGGGTGGAATTCCTCTAAAATGGGCAACATGGGTATAAACAATTGGCTGGACTTGACTTTATACCCATGTTGTAGTCATGATTAGCCATTGTGCAGAAATATGTGCCCTTAAATACCAGTAAATAAATAAATATGTAAGAAGAAAAAGAAAAATTCTAGAGAAAGTTGGTTAAAAATATTGGTACTGTTATTTATTTACAATACATGTTGGATGTATAAATACTGTACTGTATTTGTTTTATTACTTTTTGTATGTCTGGAACATGAGAATGAAGCTACAGTTTACCAAGATAAGATTATGAAATTTTGCTGATTTTTATTGATGTACAATATCAGTATACAATATTTTATTTTTACCTGCGTCGCCAGCGGCAGAGCAGGTCTAGTAACCGCTCGACTCCATCTGTCTGTCAGTCTGTCCGTCAGTCCGTCCGAAACACTTCTTCCATCAAAGTTTTCATGGCGTCTATGAAAGGGAATGATTTTATATTTGGTCTGCTGCTTCATAATGATGAGTTGTATCGTGTAAGTAATTTTCAGATCTGCAGTGCAGCCACTTCCTGTTTGCCGATACTTTGAAATTTTACTGTACCCACTGAACATTGAAATTTTTCGTCAAACTTTTCTCGGCTTCTATGCCAGGGATTGATTTTATATTTCATCTGGAGCTTGATAATGATGAATTGTATCGTGTTTGCTATTTTCAGATCTGCCGTGCAGCCACTCCCTGTTTGCCGATACTTTGAAATTTTACTGTACCCACTGAACGTTGAAATTTTTCATCAAATTTTTCTCGGCTTCTATGCAAGGGTTTGATTTTTCATTTCCTCTGGAGCTTAATAATGTTTAGTTGTATCGTGTACGCAACTTTCATATCTGTTGTGCAGCCACTTCCTGTTTGCCGGTACTTTGAAATTTTACTGCAGACACTGAATATTGAAATTTTCAGTCAAAGTTTCTCTGCTTGTATGAAAGGGACCTACTGAACATTGAATTTTTCCTCAAACTTTTCTTGCCTTCTGTGAAAGGAATTGATTTATCTACATGCAAAAAGAGTCGAAAGAGATTAATACATATAACTCAATCAATTGCATGAAGCGACGCAGGTCCAGTCATGGTATTGGTCTTGTTGACTCTATGGTCGTCTTTTTTCCATAGTAGCCCAGTTTTTGTGTTATTCATTGTTGATTCAAACCACAAAATCAAAACTGCTTAACCCTTTACCTAACACGAACAGCAGACAACACTTGCAAATAAAATTCTTGAATAACTAATTTTTTTCATTTTTTGCATCAAAAACATAGCTTATGACCCCTCATTGGAACGAGCTCATTGAGCTCGTTTCATTGAGGTGTTATAAGCTATAGTTTTGAGACAAAAAGTGAAAAAAATAATGAAAATTGGATAGCGATTTTTGTGAATAGCACTGGCAGGTTTTGGCCATTTCATTGGGTAAAGGGTTAAAACAATTGAGGGAAATTGTTTTACTCTGCAATAACAGCGTTGTCAATATGCAACATACAGCACATTAGGTATCCATTTATAATGAGAGTGGTGTACCATGAGTCATCTAGGTGTGTTGCTGTAATTTTTTTTAATCCAGAAAAGATAGGTACTTTTTAGCTCACCTGACTGAAAGTCAGGGTGAGCTATTCTGATCACTTTTTGTCCGTCATACTTCGTGAAGGTGGTGTTTGGGTCTTTTTCTCCCAAACCATTGTCCACCTTTTAATGAAATTTCATGTGAGAGTTAGTTATATAGGGGCATTTTGATTTTTCTTCAAATTAAGTTGCGGCTCATATTGAGGATGGGGGTGGGGCTAAAATATTAAAAAATCTTCTTCTCATGAACCAGCAGTAGCAGAGACTTGATATTTGGTATGCAGCTTCCATTTGAGGTGTAGACTAAAGTTTGTTCAAGAGAAGTTTGACGGGCAATATTTGCCTTTGTTCTGGGAGGGACAAGAATTTTTGCCCCGCCCAGAATTTCTGTTTTCTGAACCGAGAGGCCAATTTGAACCAAATTTGATGTGGGGTATTATTGGGTCATAAGTACTTGATTTATGCACACAAAAAAATTCCCGCAGCCCCATGGGAGCCACAGGTGCCAAAAATAGAAAAAATTAAAAATGCCCATATGTCCAAAACTACACGGCAATGAGAATTTTTATATGGTGTGAGGCTTCCTTGAGGCCAACAGAAAGGAATGGTAAAAAAAAACTGCCATCAGTTTTTTCATAAGGTACTTTTTCGGGACTTTGAAAAAATGCTGAGTCAGCATTTTTTAACACTGCAGGCAATGGGAAAAAATTAAAGAATCATTTTTTTCCAAACCACTGCTCCAAAAGCTTTCATATTTTACATATAACATTTTTGGAACATTGATTCACATATTTGTTGAAATCAAATCCCTCGGCCCGTATTTGGGTTCCCTGTGGGAGCCCAAATGTTCAAATTAGTGCAATATGAGGAATATTCTTTAAAAATCTTCTTCTTCGTATCCACAAATCAGAATCTTTTGATATTTGGTATGCAGCATCCTTAGAGGGGTGAGATTCAAGTTTGTTCAAGCCAAGTCCCTGAGTTTATATTTGGGTTCCCTGTGGGAGCCCGAATTATAACTTAGTTCAAAATGAGGAATTTTCTTTAAAAATCTTCTTCAGATCCAGAAGTCGGAATGTTTTGATATTTGGTATGCAGCAAGCATCCTTAGGGAGTGAGATTTAAGTTTGTTCAAGCCATGTCCCTACGTCCATATTTAGGCTCACTGTGGGAGCCTGAATGATAACTTAGTTCAAAATGAGGAATTTTCTTTAAAAATCTTCTTCAGATCCAGCAGTCAGAATGTTTTGATATTTGGTATACAGCATCCCTAGGGGGGTGGGGGGGGGGGGGGGGGGGGGGTGAGATTCAAGTTTGTTCAAGCCATGTCCCTAGGTCCATATATGGACTCACTTTGGGAGCTTGAATTGTAACTTAGTTCAAAATGAGGAATTTTCTTTAAAAATCTTCTTCTTCAGATTCAGCAGTCGGAATGTTTTGATATTTGGTTTGCAGCATCCTTAGGGGGGTTAAGTTCAAGTTTGTTAAAGCCAAGTCCCTGGGTTCATATATGGGCTCCCTGTGGGAGCCCAAATTATAACTTAGTTCAATATGAGGAATATTCTTTAAAAATCCTTTTTTTTTTTAGATCCACTGGTCAGAATCTTTGGATATTTGGTATAATCTTTTCTTAGGAGGAGCAGATGCAACTTGTTGAAATCAATTCTCTGGGTTGATATTTAGGCTACCATGTCAGGTGAGCGCCCTCAGGCCCCCTGGGGCCTCTTGTTTATATCTCCCATCAGCTGCCCATTGAGATACATGTGTCCTGAACTATTTCATCATTGTATTTTTATAATAAATGTAATGGCCTGCTTTGCATTATTTGATACTACTCATCCACGGATTCCACTCCACACCACTTGAGGATGATTTTTCTTCCCCACCCCCATGCACATGATCTCATCAATAATTTCAATAGCAACGTCACTAGAATGTCAGCTGTTTCAATTCACTTCAGTATGTTAACGTATGACTATTGAGTTAACACTGATTTTTGTAGTATATACCGTAAGTATCTATAGAACTTTTTGCTGCTCTTCTTGAATAAACAATTCAATTTTTCTTGTTTTGCAATCAGTTGGTAGAACAGCCAGTTTTCATCACACAAGCAGTATTTTTATTTTAATGTCATCATGTGCATGGGATTTGGTTGGAGAATAACCATTAGTGGTGTGGGGTGGGATGGGTAAATCTCATCCTCAGGAAAGATATTTGACTCAAACACCTGGCAATCCTTGTGTTTAGATAAGATATCTTCCCCCGTGTGTGAGATTTCTAGTGATTAACTGATAAGGATTTGCAACTGTCATCCACTTGCCGATTAGTTGAGAGTACAACCGTCCTATTGTGAGTGCTGATGTCAGAAGTCACAACCAAAATGAGTAGGATGTTCAAGAATAAATAGTTTTTGAATAGGGTTAATTTTACAGTGTAGTCAGGTTGATATGTCCGCTGATCTCGAGAGTGAGTCACTGTGTGTATTAAAATAAAAATATGTCAGTGGAAACATATTAACAGCGCAGCGTCTTTGATCAGTGTGAAAATAGGTGACTTACGCTCATACTAGGTTAAATTCCACCTCCATTTAAAGTTAGTTTCAAGATGAGAAATTGAATAAAATATATCAAAGGGCAATTAAATAACATTATATTTATTTACTTGATTTAATTACTGATTTATATTCTATTCAAAAAAATTTTTTTCAAAACCAATGTGGATATACAGGTCAAAGCAAAAGTAGGTCCTGTTTTGTACACAGTAATCCAGATTGCTTTCGTTGTGGGGCAGAAATCAATGACTGAAAATACATTCATAACACCTCTGTTTTCAAATAGCTTCTAACACTGCAATTCACTCCAGTATTTCGTAGATTCGTATTCATGCGTCTGGTGCCAGAAAATCCTGAATGAAGAAATATAATGTTTCACAAATGATGACCAATCCCAGAGGTCCATGCACAAAATGGCCATACACTATTTTTAGATAGTTTACATAAATGAGTAACATGCCCGACATATTGAAGTTATACACCGACTGTGAAAACAATCGGCTGATGAGTGTATTGTATGTTCATTTGTTATTGTCCACTTTGTGTTGGCATTGATTAAAGTAGATTTGGGTAACTAGATTATTTAAAAATGAACTGACCGTGATATCATACGATGAAACAGCAATTCAGAGTACTGATGGGGTGCTGTCAGTGTAACTTGTACTGGGAGTGGGGTACTATAAATGTTGAATAATTGACATGTCATTTTAACACTATTGCCAGTCATTCTGGCAGCTTATTAAGCTTGTTACTGTTTGTATGAGGTCGGGAATCAAACATAAATATGAACAAATTTGATCCTATAGTGTTCCATCGGCATGAACCGATATTCAAACACTTCTACCGATGGTCAACCAATGGCTTAAAATCGGCCGATGTCAGATGTGATTGCTGAACACTAGAGATATCCCCATACCGCTCCCACTCTACTGAAGGACAATAATAATCAGGTGTGCAGTTGTAAAGTTATAAATTACAAATGATGATTGAAATAGAAGTCATTTAAATGGAGATAATCTCATTCATCATCAAAGCAAATCATCATGACTCCTGTTAATAACCTTTTAAATTGGATGTTGACTTGAGCCAACTCAGACAGGAAGTGTACATGAAGCTCATTGTTTACCATACATGAAGATGTCTTCATTTATAAGGAGATGTTTAATTGTAAATGATGATCGAAATAGAAGTCATTTAAACAGAGATGATGTCATTCATCGTCAAAGCAAATGATTATTAATTCTGTTAACAACTTTTTAAACTGGATATTGACTTGAGTCAACTCGGACAGGAAGTATATAAGTATATTTACCCATAACTTTGAAAGTTGATGTCAACAAAATTAAATTTAACCTTGTTATATGAGCATAGAACTGATGGAAGTCCTTGCCAATGCTTGTGTTGATGGTTAACCCTCAGGGGCCTATTTCTGACTGATAAGCTTTGTGGCTTTGGAGCAGGTGTCCCAACATGTGGTAGTCCTGCAAACAGTTGTAAGTTATTCTGGAAGTGGTTTCTAGCCAAGTCTTGACTGCCTCTAGAGGCAGCCAAAACTTGATTAGAAATCAATGCTAAACCACTAGACCTACCAACTTTGAAGAGCAGGAAATTGGGAAGAACTGACCTGGCCCTTAACAGTTAAGTGGTATGAAAAGTAACAATTTTACAGCAGTTTTTGGGAGGGCACGAATAAAAATATGTTTGTTCAACGAAATGAATATATTATTATTTGACTTTGACAAAGTCGAGAGCATAAGGGTTGCAGAGTAAACTCCTGTTAATTCAATTAAAAAATCTGACATATTTCGTGAAATTTCCCAGACAGCCACCAAATTCCCTTTATTTATAGACCACCACATCCAATTCAGTCTATTATATCTTGTTTGACAGAGCTCCTTGAGTTCTGGCAAACAATATATAATAGAGCAAATGCTCAGTTTATGTCTGTAATAGAGGAAAATAATAAAATTGCGTGTAATTGAATACTCCTGTTAGTTGAATACTTGGTGGCTATTCAGTTAACAGGGTTCTACAGGTCAGTGATGTTTTTTGTATTCCGTAAGTTATTTATTGCTTTGGCTGTCCTTTTTGCAGGTGTTGAGTGACAAAAGTATTGCTCAGTAGGTTGCAAGCCGAGAGGTCCTCGGTTCGAATCCCACCTATGGCAACCACATTGTGTCCTTGGGCAAGACACTTCACCCCCATTGCCCACGTGGGGGCACAGTGGTGTTGTGTACTAAGGCGTACTGCACATCGATGGTGCACCTGTCTTCAGCTAATGCTAATCCTGGTTGTGTGGAGTTAGTATGTTGGAGAGCTGACAGTTGCTCACCATTGCTCTGTGGTTCTCTCTGGGTACGCCGGCTTCCTCCACCCGTAAAACTGTAGTGATCATGATTAGCCATTGTTCATACATATGTGACCTTAAACACCAATAAATAAATAAATAAATATAAATACAGGCATTTAATCTTGTATATCTTTCAAAGCTTGATCAGATTGTAATCAGGTTGCTACCATAACCTACTTCACATCAGAAATGAAATTAGAGAAATCAAGACCGAATCACAATGGAAAACAGCATCTCAGATTCTATTTTCTACATTTCTTTTGTGGTGGGTGATATTCTGCAGTGGTGTGGGGAGAGAAGAAAGACAATTTTGACTGGACCGTAACTGGGTTGTGATTCAGTGAAAATTATCTTTCCCCACACCCAGGCCTGGCATTTTCAGGAGAACAATTTATTGGCTTGCCAACTGCTCGCCTTCAAAAAAATTGAGGAGGGCGAAAAATAGCCCTCCTAACCTTAGAAAATAATGATTACCACAACAGCCTATTCCTAAAGCCCACAGGTTTTCAGATCTTTGTTATGTTAGTGGTCTCTGCAATATGGCCACACTGCCCCTCCCACACCTCTGGACCTTACCAAGGCCTGGAGGTGTGGGAGGGGCAGTGTAGCCGTCTCACAGAGACTACCTGATTAGCAGCACCAAATAAAATGTACAAATCCCACTAGGCAGAATTCATTAATAGTACAATTTCATTTTGCCACTTTTAGCTTTTGTAAGCTTGAGGAGAACTAATCGCTCCCATAGGCCATGTGAGGAGAGCGATTTTTAGCCTTCCTGCATTTTTAAGGCCTGCACACCACTCCAGAAACTCACCCATCAGAAAAGAAGTGTAGAACATTGAATCGGAGATGCTGTTTTCCTTCATTCCTTTGTTTGTTGTGATCACAGTATTGTACTCCGAGTTGATCAAATGAGTCTTGCAGTTCAACCCTGTTTCTAACAAATTAGTTCATCCAGCATAACACACGAAGATCACAAAATATGATTTTTTTCTGATTTTTTCCCCTCACTTCTCATTTCCAAAACTTTGCTTATAATCACTCATGGGAACAAGCTCATTGAAATATTACCAGGTTGGATCATAAACTATACTTTGGAATCAATAATTGAATATTTCAGGGTGTTTATCTGAAAAAAGTATTCAGTTCAGATCAACTCTCTGCATTGTGTGAAAGATTAAATACTTTTGGTATTGCTGATTTTTAAACTGCTTTAATGCCAGGGCAGATATGAATGGCCCAAAAGTTTTGAAATCTCTTCTGAGTTTATTTTATCAAGCTAATGAGCTGACATTATGAGGTGCATTGTTGTAAAGGACTCTCAGGACTCGTTCTGAAGATGTTTCACACATCAGCATTAAAAACATTTTTTTCAACAAATGCGAAGATTCACATTGATGTGATGTCCCTTCTAGAATTGGTCACAGGATTACAACTGTTGAGCATTAGCCTTAACGTCAATAACATGACAGTACAGCGTAAACCCTATCAGTTGAATAGCCATTTTGCCAGTGAAAATTATTCTATTAACAGGAATATTCAAGTAACAGTCCCTTTCCTGTATTCCAGAGATAAACTAAGTATTTATTCTATTTTATCTGATAACCGTACGGTATAACACTTGTTGTATATATTTGAAGTATATACAACGAGTGATGTATATAATTATAATTTATGCGAACGACCTTCCCTACGGGAACCCCAGGAAGTGAAGCAATGCCTGTTCACTGCAGTAAACAGGCTCTGTTTTACTTCTAAAATAGGACCCAGTCACCAATGCTTGGGAGGTGCAAACCCTCTCTAAAATGGACAATATGGCTTTTAAACTCTCACCCCTGGTCTTGAGTTGATAATCATGTGGTCATGATTAGCCATTGTGCAAAACTATGTGACCTTAAACTCCAATAAATAAATAAATAATAATAAATATATGCAAACGACCTTTGACCTCATTTGATTCCATTTTCATTCATTCATAATTTTCATAATGCAGATCAGAATTCTTCATTGAAGGAGCAAGTGATATTTTATCGAAATAATATGAAATATTTTCTGTAAGTATAAACATGTAAACATTATGTTTATTTATTGAAATAAAGAAATAATTAAAAACTACTTCGTTCAAAACCTAATGTAGTCTACAATAAGGTTTTGAACAAAGTTGTTTGTAATTATTTACATTATAGAAATTCCTAGAGTGTCAATAATGTGTAGGGCTCTATTTATAGTTACGGCTACGTCCATGATCAAAGTACTGCCCTAATTACAAGTTCATCTGCTACCTGAAAAAAAAACGTTTTGAACAGATTGTAAACAAAATGAAAAGTGGACCATAATTAATGGAAATTGGAAGCTTCTCAATTGAATATACATTATTCCAACATACTGTCTGAACACAGTAGAAAATCAACGCGCCCTTCAGCTTCAAGTTCGATTGCTTCGGCAATAACATCACCAATTCAGCAGACAAAAGTGTCATAATTACACCACCCCAGCAGTAGCAGTACCCTTAAACATTCTAAATCATGAAGAAATGACAATGTCACCGAACAATGTTCCACAATTATTCTACGGGGCAACATTAAATGTACAAAATATCAACATATACACTTACCAGTTCACAGAAAATCCTACAATGACACCACCAAGAAAATGTAAATTCCAGAGAGTTATTCCAATATTGTCCGATTCCGAATGAAAAAGTTACTGAACAATCCACTTTTCACTGATTTCACGCAAATGTAACATGTTAACTTTTTTGTTTCAGAGTAATGACAAATCCTTGAAAGTGTGAATCAATCGCCATCATCGATTTTGTGGTATAAGTGGTGCAACTCTGTTTGTCTCATCCCATTTGCTTTGTCTCGTTTTCTATGGAGGCCTATGGAAATCAGCATAAAAGTGAATATAAGCCTCAACAATTAAAACTGCTGTTTATTATCAAATAAAAACAATGCACATATAGTGTTTTTGTTTTTATATCTGGTTTATACAACTCGTTGAAATATAGTTAATATTTTCTCGGCAGAGCCTTGAAAATATTAACTATATTTCAACTCATATAAACCAGATATAAGAAAAACACTATATGTATATTGTCTATATATCTTGATATAATGGAATAAATGGCTGTTTTGGATGTACTGAAGCCAAATTGGTCTACAAACAAAGGGAGTTTGGTGATTGTCCAGACAATTTCTTCACTTATTACTAACCTTTTTACTTAACAGGAGTTTACTCAATAACTTATATGCATTTAACAGGTCAAATCTGTATTGAATTATTATAGTTGGTTTCATGTTTGAAAGTTAACATGGTTATTCACTAAAAAGATATCCAATTAACTGGGCTCCATTGTACTGTTTCTTTTTTCACTGAAGTTGACAGGACCACAAACTGTTGCCAAACTTAAGGTTTGAAACTCGGCTTCTAGTACTGTAATGTGAATGAATTAGATAATAATTACTGATGCATATTGTAGTTACCATAATATTTGTAATTGAAAAAATAAATTTTTTTCTTATGAATGTTTTAGTAAATTTCATGTCAAAGTTTTGTAGAGCATGTCAATGACAAGGTATTAATTGCAGAACATGTGTTTCAATGCATGTTTCGAAGAACGCCTGCATCATTTTGTAAATCATTTCACCTTAAGAGACTTTTTAATTACAGGCAACAACTGCCTGAGCTAATTTTTTTCAATTGAAGTTTATATTTCATCAACATCAGAAAATTATTGCTGCAGTTCACCAAATCCTAAACATTTGATAGACACATCTTTCTTTTAACTGGTTGAGGGCAAGTTTATTTTTGGTGGTATGATTGTCTTCACCAAAATTTGTTTTATTACACATTATTGGAGAGGCCATGTGAGCACTCTCCTGTAGTTTGTAATAAAACAAATTGAAAAAACAAAATATTATTTGTATTTGACTGAATATGGAACATGAGGGAGGAAAATGTTGACTTTTTTTGCTCTGGTGCTCTCATTTTTAGATAGTGCCTTCGTGCACTCAATCAGTTAAATAAAAAGTAATGGAGAGATGACAACATTCGTATATGCCTGTGAATTTTAGAAACTATAAATCGATGTAACTCTCGATGTGTCGGGCTGTTGTCCAGAATTTACACCACAACACAGCCATCAAGTCAAGTTATTTGCTAGTGCTTTTCTAGTCTAATCTGCAGCTGGTCTGCCTGTAGATATAGTGAAGATTTGACCAGAAACCACAACCAGAACAGAGCACAAAATTTCTCAAGAAACCTTCACCATTCTTGTGATTGTTACGTAAACCCAAATGGTTGGCAGGTTCAATAACATTCTCAGATATTTCTAAGAGATTCCATCTCTGTTGCCTTGAAAATCCTTGAAACTATACTGATTAATTAGGGCCTCATTATTATTTGAATGTTGAATCAATTGTCAAATCAACCTCACAATTCAATTTGATTTGTTACAGAATCATGGACATGTGACGAATCAAATCAGGCCGAGTGAACTATGATCATGTCAGGAGTGTCAAGTGTCTATCCATTTGACAGATTGGAAAATGAGGGGAAGCCTTTAATGTACCATAATAAGGTAACTTGGACTCATTTAAAACTAAGAGAGCAATAATCCCCCCCCCTCCCGCCCCAGGTTTTGGGGTGGATGCCACATCTTCATCCCACATAATGCATAATGATTATACACCTTTCAGTGGAATCAGCAAGGATTATTCTCCTGACTCAGATCATGGTGGATTAAGAACTTGTACATGTATTATATATCTTTGAAATTAATTTCTCCCTTAAATAAGTGGCTCACACTTTAGTCAGAATCACTACTGAGCTGCTAATATAGTCAGCTATAATTAGCCACCTGAGGGAGCTTAACTGCATGTAATCACTTACCATCTGTTATCCATTGCCTTTGTCATCATCGTCATCTGCCATCCATCATTGTCCATTATGAACTTTACATTATCAACTTCTCCTGAAAAACTTCTGGACTAACTTGAACCATCTTTGTTATGCATGATTGTCATCTTATGTGAATTCAAGTTTCTTCAAATAAAGATGGTTACCAAAAGATGAATAAATCTGGTAGCATCCACAATTTTTTTCCAGAACCACAAATCAGAATCTTTTGATATTTGGTAGAAATCATCCTTAGTTGGATCAGATTCATGTTAGTTCAAAGCAAGTACCTGGGTTCAACTTTCGGCTCCCCATGGGGGCCCTAGTTTTAACTTGATCCATTTTGCGAAAAATTCTTTCAAAATCAAAAATCTTCTTTAGATCCATCAGTCCGAATATTTTAATATTTGATATGCAGCATCCTTAGTGGGAATATCCTCACTCATTTATGGGAAACTAGAGCAGAACCTGTTTACTCAAGTAAAAAGATTCTGTTTCATTCTGTTTCATTGGTAAAAAAGGAACCAGTAACCAATGCCTGGGGTAGAACTCCTTTGAAGTGGGCAGCCTAGGTATTAACCACTGACTTGCCTTGACCTTACACTTGTGTTATAGTCATAGACTCTGAAAATGACCTTAAAGCATTATTGTTCCCGATCATGTAACAGATTTCCATTTCGTGGGAAGCCCAGGAAGTGGTACTGTGGTAAACAAGTTCTGCTTTCCTGGTAAAGTAGGATCTGGAACCAGTGCCTGGAATGGAAGCCCTCTAAAGTGGGCAGCATAGGCTTTAACGATGGGCTAAAATTGACCACATGCCTATGTTGTTGTCATGAGATAACCAAAGATGCTGAAAGTGACCTTAAACACTAATAAATAAATATAACAAATTGTTTACTAATACAATCCTCTCTGGGAACCCTGGGAAGTAGAGCAGTACCTTTTTACTGATGTAAACAAATTCTCCTTTACTGGTAAAATGGGATCTAGGGCTTGGAGATTTTTTATACATTTTTGCTTTACTTTGACCATCCACATCCAACGACTTTGTAGTTGTTTCTTGGAAAGTCTTGGCTGCCTATGTAGGCAGCCAAACCTTGCTTAAAAACAACTGCCATGACACTTTGAATGTAACTTGCAAGCTTACCCCAAAACTGCATGTTGGGGCATCTGTTTTTTATGTGTACACACACTATGTATGGTACACATAATGCTGACATCCGGGGTGGCCATCCGACGTTCATCCATCCTTTGTCCGTCTGTCTGTCCATCCATCTGTCTGTCCGGCGTCTGTATCCATTTCTTTGTCATTCGATAACTTGGAAAATATTGATTGGATTGTCAAGTTACTTTATATTTGTGTTCAGGTTACTGATGTGCCGAGCTGTATAGTTTTTGGTGTAAATCTGATAATTATACCCCCCGCAAACAAAGTTTGGGGGGGTATATAGGAATCACCCTGTCTGTCCGTCTGTCCATCTGTCCGTCTGTCCATCTGTCCATCCTTGTAAGCGCAACTCCTCCTAAACCGTTTGAAGAATTTTCATGAAACTTTACACAATGGAAGAACTCCATATGAAGATGTGCATGAAGCAATATAATTCCGTTCTGACATTTCCAAGGGGAGATAATCCAACTTATACATTTCAGGCACGGGGGGGGGGGGGGGGGGGTCACTTTGTGAGTTTGCTCACAGTACCTCTAGTTTGATCCTGAGATATTAACCCTTTACCCTTCAAATTGAAAATTCCTCCAATCCCTTTGGCATTCGATAACTTGAAAAATATTGCTTGGATTGTCTAGTTACTTTATATTTGTGTTCAGGTTACTGATTTGCCGAGCTGTATAGTTTTTGGTGTAAATCTGATGATTTGATTCCGAGATATTAACCCGTTATCCTTCAAATTGAAAATTCCTCCAATCCCTTTGGCATTCGATAACTTGAAAAATATTGCTTGGATTGTCAAGTTACTTTATATTTATGTTCAGGTTACTGATGTGCCAAGCTGTATAGTTTTTGGTGTAAATCTGATAATTTAATCCTGAGATATTAACCCTTTATCCTTCAAATTGAAAATTCCTCCAATCCCTTTGGCATTCGATAACTTGAAAAATATTGCTTGGATTGTCAAGTTACTTTATATTTGTGTTCAGGTTACTGATGTGCCGAGCTGTATAGTTTTGGGTGTAAATCTGATAATTTGATCCCAAATATTAACCCTTTATCCTTCAAATTGAAAATTCCTCCAATCCCTTTTGCATGAAAAAACTCAAAAAATATCAATCCGATTGTCATGTTACTTTATATATTTATTCAGGTTACTGATGTGCTGTGCTGTATAGTTTTTTTATGTAAATCTGATAATTTGATCCGGAGATATTAACCCTTTATCCATCAAATTAGACACTCCTCCAATCCATTTCTATATGTACCCATACCATGTATGGTGTACATAATGTCGGCATCTGTGGTGGCCCTCCGTCATACAGCTTTCTACTAGTTGCGCGTATGGGTACACATCTGACGATTTCATCGGCCTATTTTTTTTTGTAGAAAAATGTGATTAAAATCAGAATTAGGCCCTTAAGGGGTTAAGCTTTTGGATGTTGGTTATGTCTTGACCCTTTATTTGGCACAAATAGAATGCTGAGGAATAATTAACCCTAACTGATGTTAAAATGTCTAAATTTTGAGCTGCACATTTTTTTTCCATAATGCAATTAGAAATTGTTTGACAGAGCTCTGAGATTCAATGGTTTAAATTTCTAGTTGTTTTATGGAAAAAAAACTTTTGCTTGAATTTCATGTTTTTGGCATCTGTGTGTAGAGGACTAAGCACGCTGATCGCTATACAAGTGCATTGCTGGAAAGTCAGTGAAAAACTCAATTCCTCGTAAAATGGCATCATGTCACTTGAGGAATATGTTGTAAATATTCGAGCGAAAAAGCTGCACATCATCAGCATATTCATTTTTAGCTCAACTTTGACGAAGTCAAATTTGAGCTATTGTCATGGCCCGTCGTCCGTCTGTCCGTACATCAACAATTGGCTATGGTTTGGGCTAGAGGTCGTATTTATGAACCGATCTTTACAAAACTTCTTGTGTACCTTTGTTATGACCCTGGGACGGGAACGAGTGTTTTTAGGTGTGGTCCGAAATTCAAGATGGCTGCCAGCAGCCATTTTGTACCGATGATGCAAAAATCAGTTTTTTGTACAGAACTTCTGTATGAAAGTTCTTATTTGAATAAAGTTTTGTATAAATGTTTAGTACCATGGGATACATCACATATAATACGGGTTTTTTTCTCGTGCGTAAATTATGCAAATTAGACTGACTTTGATTTATTTAGTGTTACTTTTAGAGCTGTAAGTGCCAAGCTGCTATGGCTCGGGCTAGAGGCCGTATTTATGAACCAATCTTTACGAAACTTCTTGGGTACCTTTGTTATGACCGTGGGATGAGAACGAGTGTTTTTGGGTGCAGTCCGAAATTCAAGATGGCTGCCAGCAGCCATTTTGTACCGACGATGCAGAAATTTTTTTTTTGTACAGAACTTCCATATGAAATCTCTGATTTGAATAATTTTTTGTATAAATGTTTAGTACCATGGGATATATCACATATAATACGGATTTTTTTCTCGTGCGTAAATTATGCAAATTAGACTAACTTTGATGTTTTTTGGTGTTACTTTCAGCACTGTAAGTGCAAATGCCAATACGACTCGGGCTAGAGGCCGTATTTATGAACCGATCTTTACGAAACTCCTTGGGTACCTTTGTTATCACCATGGGACGAGAACGAGTGTTTTTGGGTCCGGTCCGAAATTCAAGATGGCCGATGTCAGCCATTTTGTACAAAATTTGGTGCAATCAGATTTTTGCACAGAACTTCCATATGAAAGCGCTGATTTGAATAATTTTTTGTGTGAATGTTTAGTACCATGGGATACATCATATATAATACGGGTTTTTTTCTCGTGCAGAAATTATGCAAATTAGATGAACTTTGATTTTTTCAGTGCTACTTACACACAGTAAGTACACATGTCAATACCGCTCGGGCTAGAGTCTGTATTTATGAACCGATCTTCACGAAACGTCTTGGGTGCCTTTGTTATCACCTTGGGACGAGAACGAGTGTTTCTGGGTGCGGTCCAAAATTCAAGATGGCTGCCAGTGGCCATTTTGTACCAAAATTAGGTCTAATCAGTTTTTTTGTACACAACTTCTATACGGCTCAGGCTAGAGGCTGTATTTATGAATCGATCTTTACAAAACTTCTTGGGTATCTTTGTTATCACTGTGGGATGAGAACGAGTGTTTTTGGGTGTGGTCCGAAATTCAAGATGGCCACCAGCAGCCATTTTGTACCAAAATTAGTGCAATCAGTCTTTTGTACAGAACTTCTGTATGAAAGATCTGATTTGAATAAATTTTTGTATGAATGTTTAGTAACATGGAATACATCACATATAGTACAGGTTTTTTTCTTGTGCAGAAATTATGCAAATTAGACTAACTTTGATGTTTTTTGGTGTTACTTTCAGCACTGTAAGTGCAAATGCCAATACGGCTCGGGCTAGAGGCCGTATTTGTGAACCGATCTTTACGAAACTCCTTGGGTACCTTTGTTATCACCGTGGGACGAGAACGAGTGTTTTTGATTCCAGTCCGAAATTCAAGATGGCCGCTGGCAGCCATTTTGTACAAAATTTGGTGCAATCAGATTTTTGCACAGAACTTCCAAATGAAAGTGCTGATTTGAATAATTTTTGGTGTGAATGTTTAGTACCATGGGATACATCACATATAATACGGGTTTTTTTCTCGTGCAGAAATTATGCAAATTAGATGAACTTTGATTTTTTCAGTGCTACTTACACACAGTAAGTACACATGTCAATACCGCTCGGGCTAGAGTCTGTATTTATGAACCGATCTTCACGAAACGTCTTGGGTACCTTTGTTATCACTTTGGGACGAGAACGAGTGTTTCTGGGTGCGGTCCAAAATTCAAGATGGCTGCCAGTGGCCATTTTGTACCGAAATTAGGTCCAATCAGTTTTTTGTCACAACTTCTACACAGCTCATATTTGTGAACTGATCGTCACGAAACTTCTTGGGTACCTTTGTTTTCACCTTGGGACAGGAATGAGTGTGTTTTGGGGTGCCTTTGTTATCACTGTGCTATGAGAACAAATATTTTGGGGTTCAGTCAGACCCACTCTGGGACTCAAAAATTTCTTTTCTAGTTTAGCATCTGACTGTCACCCACCTTTACAATACTTTACCTATACATTTGTTACAGGAAACGGTCAGTATTTATGTACAGACTGTTACAATACTTTATATGTACCTTTGTTATCAGGTCATTACCTAGATGTTTGTCATTGCTGTGTCACATACTATACATGTACATGTCTTTGTCTTGACAAGTTGAGCTACAGTGTCATTGACACTTTCATTTTATTGATATAAAAGGATATTTGTTAGAAAGCGATTGAGAATCTTTGGAAAATTGAAAGCCTTCGTCCCTGTGGAAACCCTGGAAGTGAAGCAGTACTGTGGTAATGTAGGACCAGGTGGAAATCCTCTAAAATGGGCAACATAGGTATAAACAATTGGCTGGACCTAACTTTAAATCCATGTTCTGGTGACAGTTGGCTGTTGTGCAGAAATATGTGACCTTAACCACCAATAAATAAATAAATCCATGTTGCAGTCACGATTAGCCTTTATGCAAAAATGTGTGTCCTTAAACACCGATGAATAAATAAAGCAATCAAGAATTTTTGTTGTTGAGCATTGTTTTGTATAAAAACTTCAAAACAAAGGGACCCCCCCCCCCCCCCCCAACAACCACCATCACCACCAACAACCCCAACACCACCACCTCCACCAAAATGGTTACTGGTGAGACACTGTTCTATATGTGACCAGCAAGCATTCCAGCAATCCTGAGATCAGTGATTAAGCGCAACAAAAATGAATTCTGAATCACCAGGAAATGAAATAGACTCACTTGCTGCACTGTCAACTTACATGACTTAGTCAGGCTTAAACTTAAGGATTTGGCCTGTTTTTATTTTTTACAATATTTTTATCATTATTCATGCCTTTTTGAAACTTTATTTGACAACTGTACAATCTATAACCACAAACTCGTTAAGTCTTTCAAAAAGCATCCCTTTCATTTTGATAGGACTTGTATGCAAAGCTTTCTCATTACAGGCTATGGGCCTCAATTAGTCCATTTTTAAAAATTTTGAGCTTGTCAATTTACGAGTTATGAGCACAATGCAATGACATTTCTGATTTTTAAAAGAGAGTGCATGAAGAAAGTAACCACAACTCAACGCCTGCATCTCTGATGCGCACCTCTTGTTAAATCTTGTGTGAAAGAGCTCATGGAGCAAGATATTATAGATCAAATGCCAATATTGGATGTACTGAATGAGGCCAAATAGGTGTGTAAATGAGGAATACAGTGATCATCAGAATTAATTTCTCGACATATTACATTTTTAGTTCAACTTTGGCGAAGCCAAATTTGAGCTTATGCCATGGCCAGTCGTCCATCTGTCCATCTGTCCGTCAACAATTCAATACGGCTCGGGCTAGAGGCCCTATTTATGAACCGATCTTTACGAAACTTCTAGGGTACCTTTGTTATGATCGTGGAATGAGAACGAGTGTTTTGGGGTCCGATCCGAAATTCAAGTTGGCCGCTGGTGGCCATTTTGTACAGACTTAGGTGAAATCAGATTTTTGCGCAGAACTTCCATATGAAAGCGCTGATTTGAATAATTTTGTGTATGAATGTTTAGTACCATGGGATACATCACATATAATACGGGTTTTTTTCTCGTACGTAAATTATGCAAATTAGACTAACTTTGATGTATTTAGTGTTACTTTCAGCACTGTAAGTGCAAATGCCAATGCAGCTCAGGCTAGAGGCTGTATTTATAAACCGATCTTTACAAAACTTCTTGAGTACCTTTGGTATCACCGTGGGACGAGAACGAGTGTTTTGGGGTGCTGTCCGAAATTCAAGATGGCCGATGGCAGCCATTTTGTACAAAATTAGGTGCAATCAGATTTTTGCACAGAACTTCCATATGAAAGTGCTGATTTGAAACATTTTTTGTGTGAATGTTTAGTACCATGGGATACATCACATATAATACGGGGTTTTTTTCTCGTGCAGAAATTATGCAAATTAGATGAACTTTGATTTTTTCATTGCTACTTACACACAGTAAGTACACATGTCAATACACCTGGGGCTAGAGGCTGTATTTATCAACCGATCGTCACAAAACTTCTTGGGTACCTCTGTTATCACCTTGGGATGAGAACGAGTGTTTCTGAGTGCGGTCCAAAATTCAAGATGGCTGCCAGTGGCCATTTTGTACCGAAATTAGGTCCAATCAGTTTTTTGTCACAACTTCTATACAGCTCGAATTATGAACTGATCTTCACGAAACTTCTTGGGTACCTTTGTTTTCACCTTGGGACAGGAATGAGTGTGTTTTGGGGTGCCTTTGTTATCACTGTGCTATGAGAACAAATATTTTGGGGTTCAGTCAGACCCACTCTGGGACTCAAAGATTTCTTTTCTATTTAGCATCTGTCTGTCACCCACCTTTACAATACTTTACCTATACATTTGTTACAGGCTGCGGCCAGTATTTATGTACAGACCGTTACAATACTTTATATGTACATTTGTTATCGGGTCATTACCTAGATGTTTGTCATTGCTGTGTCACATACTATACATGTACATGTCTTGACAAGTTGAGCTACAGTGTCATTGACACTTTCATTTTTTTTTGCTACAGTAAAAGATAACTATCCAAATGTCTATAGGTGATTAAATAATTTTAGGCAGATGTTCTGGAAAATGTTCGAAAATTTCATGGAACCTTGCCTGAGATTTTCCAAGCTCACAGGACATGTTATTTGAATCAATCAAAAAGTATTTTATTCGTCTTGAAGCCATCAAGATATTCACACAATTGGAGGAACTGTGCAGAGTAGTAAAAATTTACACTACGGCTGTGCTGAGTCTTCATTCCTTATGGTAATAATATCAAAAATTCAATCAGATCAAGTTTCAATTGAGTAACATTTCTTGTGTTGATTCAAAGAAACCAAAGTTTAGGGTATTTATAGATTCAATCGTCTGGAATATATCAGTTGGAAAAGCAAACTGTAAGTTTACTTTTTCGATCCACTGAAATATTCCAGCTGAGTGACTGAATCTAAACATAGGCAAGGGACTATTTAATAGCTATACTGGTTTCAGGCCATAACAGTGTTGAATCCTTTACAGAATTGGACTGGTGGCTTTAAAGCTTGGTTTTCATTAAATGTTTGGAAACAATTTTTAAAATAATTAGTTTAACCCTTTGAGACTTTATTTATCTGATGTTGAAACGTCACTGGGAATTCAGTTTCTTCAACATTTTTCAAAATGCGACGTCAAACGTCGGAAAGTACAAATAAGATATTTTTCACATGAGTGATTATCTGGTTGAGGGCTAGATTATTTTGGGTGGTCTGAATTTGTTATTCAAAACATTTTTATTACAAATTATTGGAGAGTGCCCACAGGCACTCTCCAATAATTTGTAATAAAACAAATTTATATAAACAGAATATTATTTGTGTTTGACTGAACATGAAATATAAGTAAGGAAGTGTTAGCTTTTGCTCTGGTATCCTCATTTTTTGAAAGCCCTGATAGTGGCTTCTAGCACTAAACCAGTTAAGTCTTGACTGGAAGATTATTTTAGTATTTTAAGTGTGATAACAAATATTTTAAGCTTTGTTAACATTTATCTCAATGGTTCTAACTGAGCACTATTCGGGAGAAAATAGGAATTGAGGTTAAAACTTTTAAAAATCATAAAATAATAATAAAACAAATGACCACAAAGTATCAACGCGCTGTTTGATTTCGTACTTCAAAATTATCAAAGGGTTAATCTAAATGTCTTCTATAACCACACATGTCTATGTTGAATTTAGATTGGAAGATTGTACTTATTCTTTACACATGTATATTTGTTCATATATATGTGTTAATGTAATTTACTGTAAAAACTGGGAAAAAAAAAGAGAATTATACTGGTGGCCTGGAAGCTTGGGTTTTCATTAAATTTGTGCTAGGAATATATAAGAATTGTTAACAGATAGTTCTACAAATATCAGAGTACAAAAGAATTCGAAAACTCCTCATAAATGTTTATATTCTCTACTAATACAATGATAGATAGGGAAAGAGACTTCTTTTCTTCCATTCCATGTTAGGAGAAATAAAATTTATATTTTACACATTCACCTTTACTGAAAAAATTGTATGCAAATTCATTGTGATAGATTATATTCCACTGTGTTTGTTAGTTGTTGGTTATGTTTTGTAAAGAAAAAAAATCTATGTCAGTACTTTTATAGTAAATGGGTCACAGACTGGCATCATTTTCTGCATGTTTCCATAACTTATTTTATGGGAATGAAAAATGCATTTTCCACTGTTTATTTCAAATGGTATTTAGCAACTGAGCTTTGTCAGCTTGTTTGCTGAGCTGTGTTTTTCAAAACGGTATGCTTATTAGCAGGAATATTTTCTCATATTGTATAGTAGTCATATGATTGCCTTGTGCAAACGTATAGTGTGCCAGATTATATTTATTTGGTACTTACTGTGTGGTTTTTTAAATGATCCTGGAAAATAGAGCCTGAGGTTCAATATTCTTTCAATTAGAGCTGGGTAGCCATTGCTTTGGGTCTGAATCTTTGAAAAATGGGTATGTGGATGATGTCCTGTGTCCATTTTTGCACAGTGGTAATACAGTGGAGCCCTCTTAATTGAATATCTCTTATTGGAGTTGCCGTATTAGTTGTACGTTATTTGCAGAATGAGGTCCCCAGGTGTGAATTTGCCGATGCTATCCACACAGTGGGCCAATTTATCCTCTAGGTACCTCTTTCTGTTCAGGTTTGAGACCTTGTTTCAGATTGAGGTTCACGCAGGGTAAATTCGGTGATGCTACCCTGCTGTGCAGGGTAGCATCACCAAATTCACCCTCTGGGGACCTCATTTTGTAGATGGCAGTCTGCTTATTTTCTGGCTTGTACATAATTTCCTAAAACCAAACCATTTACCATATGGTCAACTTGGTTAATACAGATCACGAAAATTCACCTTTGATAAATTGCTGCCCTTGTCGAAAATACAGATCCCCAGGAAGTTTGTTGTGTTTATAGACTATTATAAGATCCATCCCACCACAGAAAGCCTAACAAAATTAAACTTTTTAGGTTGTTTACCAACCATTTCTCAAGGTATAACACATGGCATAACAGAATCATACATGTCTAAGTCAAATGACTGTTTTGAAAGTTAAATATCGCAAACAGAAAACATATTACACAGTTGCTACCTTATTGTATTGTCAAGACTAACATCCACACATGAATTTCTGTCCTACTTTACATTAAATAAATGTCATTTGACATTACTTGGGAGAAGGGGAGGGGGTGGATTATCCAGCTTAGTTTATTTGGTTCATACGGTGATTTCCTCTCCTTGCTAGCTTCTATTTGCAATTTGAAACCGAGAATGTGAGAGAGATCAACATCATAGCCAAACTGTCAACGTGAATGAAAATGAAGATCTGGATGTCTTCTTGAAAGAAAAAGAGCACTAATGCTGGGCTGAGCATCAAATTCTGAAGCCAAGTTTGCAACAAAGTAATATAATTTAAGAAATGTACATTTTGTTCACATCTTTGTGAGGAATCAAAATATTTTCGCTTATATTCCCTAAAAAATAAGACATGGCTGATTGAACTGGTCCGTTCAGCAGAGACTCTGAAAAGGTAGATTATAAGTTATCTCTGGCAACATCCAGGGTACATGGAAATTTAATACCTGGATGTCGGGTTTCAACTATGAGGCGCAAGCCGAATGGTTGAAAAGGAGACATCAATGTATTAAATCTCCATGTACCCTGGATGTTGCCCGAGATAACGATTTTGTCCCGCCTCCTAACACAGAAATAAAGCCGAGATGTAAAATATGATCCCACATTAAGACTCAGGCGACGAAGTTTAAACCCCACACTGAGCCTCCGGTTTTGAACCAAACAGCGAAACAAACGTCACAGCAAAACTATAAATAGACCGAGTCTATTTCCGAATCGTTGTTTATAAACCAGGTCACACATGGAGAAGTTTTTCACTTTGGTGAAGTTTTAAAATCGATTCAAATTCAGTATCAAAGTCTTTCTCTGACAAATACTCTCTAAAAAGCCGTGCGGCAGTATTATTTGATTTGACAGTGGATTTAGGCATGAGTTCAATCCGTTTGCGAACGATGTCTCCATCGGAGTGACAAGCGAAGCGAGAGATTGACATTTTGTATTCTGCTCAAGCGATATCGAAGATAAACAGATGAGTTGCTCCCCTTGATGTTCTCACCCTGCAAAGCGCAAAAGTATATTTGCGAACCAGATTCAATCTGTTCAGTTCTCGTCGAATACGACAGCCAACAAGTGCTTCTACTCATAGGGCTGCAACGATGTTTTTAATTTTTAATATTTTTCAGTACAATACGTCAATAAGTTGGATATAACTTAACTGCTCTAATAGGAGTTTCTGCAATCGATGTGACCCAGTCGGGATCAAAGGTTATTTTTATCACCTGGATGTATCTCGAGTGACAAACGGGGAACAACGGCGCGCACTCTTATCACCCGCATGTTTGAAGATAGCCGATACCGTGGCTATTTGTTTCGGTCACGTTGATCAATCAGAAGACGCGATGCATACTGATGCAGGGGCAAGATAAATTATTATAGTGGGCAAAATGGAATCTATGCACAAAATCAGCACATGTGCCTGGATTTCCTTGATTCTGGATAACGGTAGTTGGATATTCTGCTATCAGTCCGCACTAAAGGAGACAATTTCACTGAAGGGGGCTGGACCTATCACCTCTACCCCCAGCACGAACCCTGCACAAAAATCATTGTACAAGATATCATAAATCAGAAAAATAACAAGGTACTGATATTTAAATATGTTGTTGAAACACTACTATTGGCTGACATTTCCTATAATTGATGGAATTACCTTGTTAATTCTTTGATACTGGCTGCCTACCGTGGTAGTTATTCCATTAACTCAGAGTGCGCCCTTTGTTTCTTTTAGATTTATTAATTTCAGTGTGGATCGTGTTTATAGCACTTTTTGATCTTACCTTTTGGGAGGCATGTATAGCGAGGATTCTGTAGTAGGTGGTGCTTATTCATTTTGTTAGACATGTGAATATGCCACCCCCTATCATTGATAGCAGACAGCGTCAAGCCCATAATTGATGCTCTATGTTCTGTTTCCTCAACCTCCATAATTGATGCTCCCCGTAGAGCGTTTGGAAATGGCGAAGCCCTTTCCTTTGTAATGGTTGAACTCACAATTTCAACCTGAATACGAAGACCACTGCTTTATTTTGACAGTGGCTCAGCATTGTGCATCATGTAGACCTCAGACTCAGATCAATACTTGTGTACACTTCAAGAAAAGGTCCATGGTTTGATCCCCACCAGGGGTAACTGCGTTGTGTCCTTAGGCAAGGCCCTTACTCCTGGTTGCCTACTTGAGGGTACGATGGCACTATGTTCTGAGGCGTACTGATTGTCAATGGTACACTTTCCTTCAAACAATGCTAACCCTCCTTGGGCAGAATTAGTATGTTGGGGAGTCTGACAGTTGCTTGCCGGTGCTCGTTGGTTCTCTCGAGGTACTCCAGTTTCCCCCGCTTGTAAAAACTCACCAAAATGAGGTGACTCTGGCTGTCGAAAGTGTTAAACCCCAATAATAAAAAAACTTCAATAATTGATCATTGATCTCGACTGGTTTCACGACCCCACCAAAATATGTTTTTCAACTCTTCTCAAAGCACTGTAGCATCTCAGCCGTCAGAAAGAAATGCAAGAAGATTTAATCTAAAATGCAATCTTTTTTACGATTCCGATATTTTAAAACATGTTTTTAACGAAATCTCGACCCACTAGCTATTGGTCACATGATAGGGATCGGGTGGAGAAAAAATAACACTTTTGTGATTACAGTACTGAATGAAGAATCGGATAAACTCAATTTGGATACTTGTGCTGCGGACATGATATAGCCAAAAATGTTTGAAATGACATTAAACATCATTCAATAAAAGTAATAGATGCTGAATGTGTCCTTTGACCCCACCAAACAATGTCTCAACCAATTATTAAAACAGAAATTAATGTAGTTCTCTGAACAGCTCAGAATGTTCTTGGCTTCATGGTAGTATATGAAGTTCAACCATGTACACTGCGGGAAAGGGCTGTTAGAGTTGTCTAGCTGAGACTTGCATATGGTTGGAACTTGGATGACAGTAGCACTGAAAGTCGTTCACTCATAATCTCCTAACCCATATTTGGGTTTTAATAAAACAAATTAGTTTTTCATTCTTAGCACGCTCTTATTTTTCTTCCAATGTGGGAATCCTGGGGAGTGGAACAGTGCTTGTTTACTGCGGTAAACAATTTCTGCTTTACTGATAAAATAGGACCCAGAACCAACACCTGGGGTGGAAGTCCTCTAGAGTGGGATAGCATAGGTATAAATGATTGGCTGAGCTTGACTTCAAGCGTATGTCGTGATCATGATATAGCCAAAGATGATGAAAGGGACCTTAACCATAAATAAATAAAATAAAATTATTCATTTTAAAGCAAAGAGTATTTTGTTTGAATATGATAAACAAATCATGATTGCCAAATATATTTCAGCACTAATATTCAGAAGTCTATTCCCCATTGTTGCCATTGGAATAGGCGTTATAAATTCAGCTGTTGGATAAACAGATGTGCTACATTTAAAGCACCCTTGCAGTAGGAATCAGTCAAAGCTTGGTTGCCAGTAAAGGCAGACAAGACTTTAGTAGAAGAAACCGTAGGGAGCATGGTGGTTTGTTGGTTAGAGCATTTGACTTTAACCCTTTGGACTCTAGTAGTATCTTCCATGTCAGTTCAATTGCAGCACTTAGCAGAGTCCATATTCATTATTTTGGGTAGTCCAATCAATATTTTCAACGTGCAGCCTCGGGGTTCCACGTTGAATATATTGATTGGTCTACCCCACGCATTTACTGAATAGCCTTTCTATTTAATGACGTTACGTATGATGCTCCTGGCCGGAAAAGCGACCGCTAAGGTTAAAGGGGTTAAACCAAATGGTTGATGGTTTGATTTGATTCTGACCAGTAAGAACTGCGTGAAGTCCCTGGGCAGGATACTTAATCCCGATTGCCCACGTGGGGGCACGATGACGCCTGTTCTGCACGTCGATGGGCTCTTGCCTTCAAGCGTGGCTAACTTGACTTGTGTATGGTTAGTAAGTTGGAGAGTCTGATGGTTGTTCGCTGTTGGTCAGTGGTTCTCTCTGGATACATCAGCTTCCTCTACCCATAAAACTGTCTGACACAATGTGACCTTGGAGTCTGGAAGTGTTGTTGAACCCCAATGAATAAACTAGAAAAGATAGAAAAGCCCCATGCATTGACCAATCCTCTTGCGAATATTGTCTATCCCTATTACCTAAACTAACATCCATATACGGCCAGTGCAATTCACAGTTTGCCTTTCAGATTTTCCTATTTTTCAATTTTTTCCTCCAAAACATACCTTATGACTCCCTCTTTGGAACGAGACCATCGAGCTCGTTCCGATGAGGGTATCATAAGCTACGTTTTTGAGGAAAACAAAAAATTGTTTTGGGGGTATTCAAGATTGTTTTCGCGAGTGTCATTTTCTAGTAATCTTGGCTAGAGGGTTAAAACTGTCCCACTCTCAAGGGTTAACTGGTTGAGGGCTACATTATATATGGTGTTCTGAATATATTCATCAAAACTTTTTTATTACAAATTATTGAAGAGTGCCCACAGGCACTCTTCGAAAATTTGTGATAAAACAAAATATTATTTGCTTTTGACTAAATATGGAACATGAGAAAGGAAAAAGTTGGCTTTTGCTCTGGTACCCCCATTTCTTTGTAAGTCCTGATAGTGGCTTTTAGCACTCAACTAGTTTTAAACTGCTTTAATTTATTCAATTCCAACATCAGGATAATACCACTAAAACAACAGAAATTGTCTCCTCGTGAATTCACAGCTGATCAAAACATATTTTCTGACCAGATGTGCATGACGTTTAGTTGGATTCTGAATGACTGAATATTCCTGTTAATGCATAGGTTATCAGACACAGAGCCACTTATTTTATTGTCATTGTAACTTCAACCTCTCTATTGTATATTGAAAACATTAGCAACTTTTGTTATACAAATAAAAATGTAACCAATGTTGGAACTGTTTGATTAATCATATCCCCGTTCTTATGTGATGCAGATAAGTGGAGCTGTGCCTGTTTATGATGTGAATAAGTTCTGCTTTAGTGGTAAAATAGGCCTCTGTAAACACTAAACAGTGCCTTGGGTGGAAGTTCTCCAATGCAAGCCGCATATGTACAAAAGCTTAGCTAAACTTGACTTTGCACTTGTCTTGCACGCATGCTATAGCCATAGATGCACAAAGTTAACTTAAGTTCAAATAAGTAACCAAGTTCTCTTTTAGCGGTAAAATAAAACGCGGAAACAAATCCTCAGAGAGGAAGTAGGATTGTCCTCGAAAGTGGGAAACGTTGCAACAAGCATTTGCCTTAACGTGACCTCATACTTGTGCAGTTATGATACGGCCATTGATCCTGAAAATGACTTTAAATGTTAATAAATAAATATAAGCCGGGTAAATAAATCGTGTGGTTTGTCTTTTCTTAAGATGCCCGTGGGAACCCAGGGGAGTTAAGGCGTTCTGCTTAATAGGACCATGTAGCCAACACATGTGGTGGAAGTGCTGTAAAGTGGGCAGCGTATTTTATATGATTGGCTAGGCTTGACTTTATACTTATTTGTGTTGCTGTCATGACATAGCCATACATGTTGAAAGTGGCGTAAGTACAGTAAATAAACAAGTTATGTTTTGAGGTAAAATCGGGTCCGGTAATCGAAATGTTATGGGTGGAAATCCTTTAACCTTTACGTCTGCTTTTCATGTTAGGTAAAGGGTTAAAGTGGGCGATATCAAACAATTGCCTTAACTGGACTTCATATTTGTGTTTTTTTTTTCATGTCACTGCCGTGAATGTTAAAAATGACCTGAAACGCCAATAAATAAATAAATCATTTAGATTTTCTTTCAAGATGCCCCTGGGAATTCGGGAAGTGAAGTAGTGCTTGTTTCCTGATTTTGCTTTACTAGTATAAGGTCTCGATAACCAACACCTTGGGCAGTTTAATTACTATCGATTGGCTAAACTTGACTTGACAGTTGTGTTGCACTCGTGACATAGTCATCAATAAATGAACACCCATACGTTTAAGAATTGTAAGGCCTATGCCAGGGACGTCGCGATGATGAGGATTTGGGGTTTACGGGTGTAGACCTTATTTGTCACAACTTTGATGACCCGAGTCCCGACTGATAAAACATTCCAACTACATATTCAACGCCTGTCGAAGGCAGTTTGTGTCGAGTAAATGATTAAGTCAAAAAGTGATTACGTAATGTTGGTGAATTATCAATGTCAAACTGCAGCACAAAACTATCACTCAGAGGCGGAGGAACGGGTGGAGGGCACAGGGGACACGTGCGCCTCCACTTTTTTCCAAAGACCTGCCGCGCCGTTACCCAATGAGTTAAATGGGCGCAAACAAATGTGTCAATAATATACAAACATTCCCGGAATGTATTATTTGTAAATCCAAACAACATTTGGCCAAAGAAATCAACCTTGGGTCGCTTCGGTCACCAATGATATCAGTTGAGAATAAAGCGAGGTTTCCTTTTGTCACTTTTAATAAACGAAAACAACAGACAGCTCTCGGAGCTATCTGCTGTTTTCGTTTTTTACAAGTAAACTGCGTTTTGTGGCAAGCTAATTAGAAGCAACTAAGTAACTGTCCACTTTGCCTCTTTGTTTAATGAATGTTTTTTTTTTTAAAGTAATTTGCAAGTTTTTATTCTTCCCAGGAAAAAATAGCAAATCTTACCCTCTCGACTATTATATTATTGGAAATGATAGTGAGTGTCTGCATTATATGCCACGTTGCGCACACGGAACAGAAAAAAGCTAAGGTACACCAAATGACTGTGGAAGCTTCGTTTTCTTATTTTTAGATGGATTACTGCACGTCGATGGTGCGCATGTCTTCAACCAATCTAACCCTACCTGTGCTGCGGTGCGGCGTTACGATGTTGAGGAACTGGCAGCTGCTCGTCGTTGCTCGATGGTTCTCTCCTGGTACTCCGGTTTCCTCCACCCGTAAAACTGTCAAGGGCATGATTAGCCCTTGTGCATAAGTGTGTGACCTTAAACACCAATAAATAAATAAATAGTGATATTCATGAAGATGTATTGTAAAATGTATGGGTGTAACTGGGTTGTGTGTAGCAAGATAGTAAGTAGAGAAAAACCAGGGGAAAAAATGAAAAATAGGAACACCTGACTGAGGCTGACCGAGGAAGTAATAAGATGCATGAAGTAAATGAGTTAAACAAAAGAATTCACAACATATTTTATACAAAAATATGTTTCTCTATAGATATGGGAGCTACATGTGCAAATGGGCCAAGAATGTGGCCCTTCCATCTAAGGCATTGCTTGTTTCATACATGAATAATCATCACCTCCCCAATTAACCCCACCTATTCTAGTCTATCCTGGACGCTTGGATTTTGAAGTAGTCACGCTCATGGCAGGCCATTTTCTTAAAAAAAAAAAGTGTTTGAGATTATCTTTCGAGCTCAGCACTGTCCTATGTGATAGCAGATTAAAACTTGCTTGTAGAATCCCAGTCTACTGCACTATATAAAAATACTGGCATATGTAACTGCATGGTGCTGCACTACAAATTTAAGCAGTCCACCGGCTGCCGACAGAGTTGTGCCGTACCGGAAACCCATGATTTACGATGAATTGGATATTTGGTTAGGGACCAAGTCAGGGTATATGGTCAAGTTTGTCCGCTACTCGACGAAATCATTGTGCTGACTGGCGTTGGTGGGTTACAAAGATAGTGCATACAGTGTATGTATGTCCTTTTGGCTATCGCCTTTTTCTGTCTCATCAACCCATCTCAACTCTCCTCCAAGAGCCCATTGAATCTAAGTTCGATTCTAATGGTCACTCCAAGTGTCCTGAGGATAACTTAATATTGCTAGACTTTGTTGTATATTGCATGAATGGCAAAAAAAACCCACATTGACATTGAGTCAGGGAGCTACATCCTACACATCTAGTCAAGTTAGTGGATACCCATGCTAAAACTCTTAAGATATAATTTGCAACAATTGGGCACCATTAAATTATTGCAGACATGAAGTATTTATCTTATTTATCTCTGGGTTTTCTCAAAATCTGCTCTCGTTTTTTTTATTTTTTGTGCGAACTATCTCCCTTTTTTCCTGTTACAAAAAGTGGAATAGCAGACACGGATCAGTAATATGCCTAACACTGGACAGGTTTGTGTTGAGGATTCATTTTAGGTTGAAGAGGACGGGTCCCCCAAATGAAAAAGGAAAAAATAAATCCTTCCAAAAAGGGAGAGGTGGGTGGTCTCGTGGCCGAAATATTTTTTCCAGCCCTGTGTAGAGGAATTCTTTTAAGACCCCCCCCCCCCCCCCCTCACCCCCAGCAGACAGAAATTCACGGGTCGCAATTGTAAGATTCTTTGCTCTGGGGTGCAAACTTTTCTCGAAACGAAATTAAATTTATTTTTGGAACTATCATTCACTATTCGTGAACGTGCGCTGCGCACACACCCTGGAGGACCTTCCTCTATTTGCAGTCCAGTAAACAAAAATATGCATGTTGCCTCCTGCGACCACCGGCACGATAGTTATCTCACTTGACTCAAGGTCAGGATGAGCAATATGTACGTCGTCCGTGAACATGGTGTTCCTGACTTGCCGGTAAAAAGAACGGTATCCGATAAAAAGGACGGTAAGTATATTAAATCTACGTTTTAAAGAACTCTAAATGTACCTCTGAATGTGTGAAAAGTGACAATCAATGAAGAGTACGCAACAGCAAATATATATAACGAAGATTAAGTATTGTTTGTTTTATTGTAGACTATTTTCAAGAGAAAATGGATATTTCGCTATCGACACTGATCGACACGCCAAAAGGTTGTGTTCAAGCTATTTTTTTTTAAACGGGGATTCATAATTTATTTTCTGTTAGCGTTTCGCCTAACACATGCCAACGTGATAATAAATATTAAAACCATCCATACATCAGTAGATACTAGTTCTAGATTCCTGTATGTCCTACCCCAATGATACCCCACAGGACCCATTATGGCTGGACCCCGTATGCTCATTCCACCAATCCCTATGTGTGAGCTCCCAATGGTGGGCCGGGTGTGTGTGTGGGAGGGGGGGGGGGGGGCTATGGAGCCCGCAAATGTAAGCCGTAACTAACTGTTTTAACCCCCGCGTTTCCTCAGGAAGCACCAGAATCGATCTCGGAGCTTCAGAATTTGAATGAAAAAATTATCCGGGAAAGGGCCCACAACCATGGGAGGGAATACGCCCAATTCCATACTTCAAGCTTTTGAAATATGCCAGCGTTATGTCGATCACCCCTCCCCCCCCCCCCCCCCCCCCCATTTCGAAAATATGAGGAATGAATCATATCGAGCAGAGGCGTAGCCAGGGTTCTATAAATGGGGGGGGGGGGGGGGTGGCTAGCCTTTGGGGGCAATCATGATAACTAGGACCCGCGGTCATTTCCACCTTCTCTCACTTCCCTTCAGGGAAGTTGGAGAATAAGGTAACGGCCTGTGTGTCCTAGTTAGGACTAGACCTCCCCAGAAAAAAATTATCCTAAACAATTCATTAGTTATTAATTCCAATCGCCCGCTGTACACATTATTGTTATCATACACAATATGCATAATGGGCGACTGGAATTAACAACCAATAGATTTGGAATTCTTCCAATTATTTGATGCCCAATCTTGGAGTGCAAGTTCAAGATAACCTAAAGCTCCAGTGTCTGTCCGAGAAAAGCAGTTGGGATTGTGCTTAGATGTCAGTTTCAATGTAATCGTATGTGCTTACTGGGCAGGGAATATAGAGAAGGGAATTAACATGTACAGGGACTGGACACAAGCCGAAGAGTCCAGAGACAGTGGTGGGGAACTATAGGGGCCAGAATTCACTAACCTTATATAAGGTGAAAGAAACTTTTGGGTGATAAGTTTCTTTCATTTTATATAAACTCAGTGCAATCTGAACCACATAGCACCGCCCTACAATCCCAGTATATATTTCTTGTCCATTTGATTAATACTGGGACACAACACTGACCCCATTCATTATACTCGATCAATAATATTTGCCCTCACTGCCCAGGTTTTGTGTGGGATCGGGTCTGAAAGGTTGTAGGGTAAATGTTACGCACACGAATTAGTTACACCTCCGTCGAGCAAGTAAGTTCCTTGCACAAAATGGCGTGTCGATCAGTGTCGATAGCAAAATTATCTATTTTCTCTTGAAAATAGCCTACAGTAAAACAAACAATACTTGATCTTTGTTATATATATTTATTATTGCGTACGCTTCATTAAATTGTCACTTATCACACATTCAGAGGTACATTTAGTCCTTTAAAACGTAGTTTTTATACACTTGCCGTCCTTTTTTACCGGATACCGTCCTTTTTACTGGCAAAAAGTGTATCCCTCCCGGTGCTCTGTCCAAATTTACTCCAAAACAAAACAGTAGTCAGAACCACAACTTGTGTGTGCACGGATAGCAAAAAACGACACCACCATTGACGTCACAAACATGGTTCCTTATTCGACATTCGCCACCAACCGATTTTCGCCAAATAAATTGCATTGTGGGGTGGCACAAATAGATCCAGGAAGATTGCCACCAAAATTAGGTACCTCACCCTCCCAAAATTGGGCACCCTAGGAGCCCAAAAGTGCTGAGTTGCTCCAAAATGGCATTTATCAACCGATTTTCGCCAAATAAACTGCATTGTGGGGTGGCACAAATAGATTCATGAAGATTGCCACCAAAATTAGGTACCTCACCCTCCCAAAATTGGGCACCCTAGGAGCCCAAAAGTGCTGAGTTGCTCAAAATCGCTTTTATCAACCGATTTTCGCCAAATAAACTGCATTGTGGGGTGGCACAATAAGATTCATGAAGATTGCCACCAAAATTAGGTTCCTCACCCTCCCAAAATTAGGCACCCTACAGCCCAAAAGTGCTGAGTTGCTCCAAATCATATTTACCAACCGATGTTCGCCAAATAAACTGCATTGTGGGGTGGCACAAATAGCTTCATGAAGATTGCCACCAAAATTAGGTTCCTCACCCTCCCAAAATTGGTCACCCTAGGAGCCCAAAAGTGCTGAGTTGCTCCAAATCGTATTTATTAACCGATTTTCGCCAAATAAACTGCATTGTGGGGTGGCACAAATAGATTCATGAAGATTGCCACCAAAATTAGGTTCCTCACCCTCCCAAAATTGGGCGCCCTAGGAGCCCAAAAGTGCTGAGTTGCTCCAAATCGTATTTATCAACCGATGTTCGCCAAATAAACTGCTTTGTGGGGTGGCACAAATAGATTCATGAAGATTGCCACCAAAATCAGGTGTCCCACCCTCCCAAAATTGGGCGCCCTAGGAGCCCAAAAGTGCTGAGTCGCTCCAAAATGGCATTTATCAACCGATTTTCGCCAAATAAACTGCATTGTGGGGTGGCACAAATAGATTCATGAAGATTGCCACCACAATTAGGTACCTTTCCCTTCCAAAATTGGCACCCTAGGAGCCCAAAAGTGCTGAGTTGTTCAAAATCGCATTTATCAACCGATTTTCGCCAAATAAACTGCATTGTGGGGTGGCACAAATAGATTCATGAAGATTGCCACCAAAATTAGGTACCTCACCCTCCAAAAATTGGGCACCCTAGGAGCCCAAATGCTGAGTTTCTCAAAATCGTATTTATCAATGGATTTTCGCCAAATGAACTGCTCTGTGGGGTGGCACAATAAGATTCATGAAGATTGCCACCAAAATTAGGTACCTCACCCTCCCAAAATTGGGCACCCTAGAGCCCAAATGTGCTGAGTTGCTCCAAATCGTATTTAGCAACCGATTTTTGCCAAATAAACTGCTTTGTGGGATAGATTCATGAACATTACCACCAAAATTAGGTACCGGACCTTCCCAG
The DNA here is from genome assembly GCA_031216915.1 of Pictodentalium vernedei. NCBI lineage: Eukaryota > Metazoa > Mollusca > Scaphopoda > Dentaliida > Dentaliidae > Pictodentalium > Pictodentalium vernedei. Next base: position 435,515,324 of record CM062296.1, on the reverse strand, counting down.
AATTGGGCACCCTAGGAGCCCAAAAGTGTTGAGTTGCTCCAAATCGTATTTATCAACCGATTTTCGCCAAATAAACTGCTCTGTGGGGTGGCACAAATCGATTCATGAAGATTGCCACCACAATTAGGTACCTGTCCCTCCAAAAATTGGGCACCCTAGGAGCCCAATAGTGCTGAGTTGCTCCAAATCGTATTTATCAACCGATGTTCGCCAAATAAACTGCTTTGTGGGGTGGCACAAATAGATTCCTGAAGATTGCCACCAAAATCAGGTGCCCCACCCTCCCAAAATTGGGCACCCTAGGAGCCCAAAAGTGCTGAGTTGCCCCAAATCGCATTTATCAACCGATTTTCGCCAAATAAAATGCATTGTGGGGTGGCACAAATAGACTCATGAAGATTTCCACCAAAATTAGGTTCCTCACCCTCCCAAAATTGGTCACCCTAGGAGCCCAAAAGTGCTGAGTTGCTTCAAATGGTATTTATTAACCGATTTTCGCCAAATAAACTGCATTGTGGGGTGGCACAAATAGATTCATGAAGATTGCCATCAATATCAGGTTACTGACCCTCCCACAATTGGGCACACTAGGAGCCCAAAAGTGCTGAGTTGCTCAAAATCGCATTTATCAACCGATTTTCGCCAAATAAACTGCATTGTGGGGTGGCACAAATAGACTCAAAATGAATGAATGAATGAATCTTTATTTAGCAGTATACAACAAAAATATACATAAGTAATATATATATAACAAACATTATCAAATATACCTGTACACCGCAGGGAGACGGCATAGCCAGATTGGCTGTCTACCTGTCGTCTCCGGCAAATTTCATCATGCAGCATTGGAATCGGACTGTCTAACACCGTTTATCTATTCTTGGTCTAGGACGATGGGGGCTGGTGTACCTAACACGAGTGAGCTAAGAGACGAGAATTTGTCCAGACATATACATAACCTGCAAAGATGGGTCTATAAGCACTACTACGCCCTCGCTGGTAAGACCAAAACCACGCGCCGCTCCAGCACTTTACAGCTCAACGCAAAATGTGGAGTCCTCAATAAGGGTAGGACAATATTCTACATAATGTTAAATGGCACAGACAGTATAGTATGGATTATTACAGTCAATGTTATCAATAAGGGTAGGACAATATTCTACCTAATATTAAATGGCACAGTCAGTACAGTATGGATTATTACAGTCAATGTTATCGGCGTATTGGGACAACAATTTTGTAGTTAGTTGTTTTTTTAAAACTGTTTCTGTTGTTTATGTTACGTAGCTCAGAGTCTAAATCGTTCCAGAGTCTGGGGTACATGTGTGTTGGAAAGTATTCAAGAGACTTTGTCCTTGTTCTATCAATTTGGAGGCCATCTCTCCTTCTGCTAGCTCTACCCGTAGTGTTGACTACAGGATGGAAATAATATCTGAAGGATGTTGGCAAGTTTTCATGATACCAGTCAAACACAAACAGGCAAGCGTGGAGTTTAAAGAGGTCGTTTACTTTAAGAATCTTATTAAGGATCAGTGTGTGCATTATATTTCTTATTGTTTATTATGCGGATGGAGCGTTTCTGGAGGAGCAGTATCTTTTTAATCGTTCTAGCATTTCCCCATACATTTATCCCATACACTAAATGTGTGTGTATCAGAGCATAATAGAGTGTTTTCAGAGCTTTACGGGGAAGCGTGGTCTTCACTCTATTTAGTGCGAAATTTGCCCGTGCAATCTTCGAAGAAAGTTGCGATATATGGTGTTTGTAAGATAAACTATCATCAATATGTATTCCTAAGAATTTAAGAGATTTTTCTGTATTATTTGAACCTACTCTACTTATGATTTGGCCATTTATTAAAATATTATCCCGAATTGTTGATGTTTTTTTTTTGGCGGAGGGGTTGATTAAAATGTATTTGGTTTTTGTTGCATTTAATACAAGTCGATTCGCGCAGCACCATTCAAATATTTTTTCAAGCTCTTTGTTTATGAGTTGAACTAATTGATTTGGGTTTGGACCCGACGAATGCCCCGTGGTGTCGTCAGCAAAAGATAAGAGGTTTAAACATGAAGCATGATAGATGTCATTGACATATATTAGGAACAGTGTTGGGCCGAGTATCGAGCCTTGTGGAACTCCGTGTGATATTTTTGTGCTGTCAGATTTATAGTCGCCAAATGCGACATACTGTAGTCTATCTGATAAATAGCTTTTAAACCAGTCGTTACCCAAACCTCTAATACCGTATCTATATAGTTTATTTATTAAAATGTCATGGTCTATTGTATCGAACGCTTTTGAAAGGTCCAAAAATAGCGCGAGTGTGCTGTTTTTACTTATTTTGTTATTTTCTTCTGATATAGTTTTCAACAACTGCAAGACAGGATGCACCGTGCTGTGATTTTTCCTGAAACCGTACTGATTTGGATGTAGGATACTAAAACGATTTAAGTACTTTAAAAGTCTCACAGACATAAGTTTTTCTAACACTTTTGAGAATGTAGGAAGTATGCTAATGGGTCTGTAATTTGTAAAGTTATGTTGGTCGCCTGCTTTAAATATAGGAGTAACTTTTGCAATTTTCATTTTCTCTGGAACAGTACCACATGCAAACGAGCAATTGAGAATGTGCGTTAATGGGTTAACTATAGGATCAATAGTTTGTTTTAGTAGATTTGAACTAATATCATCACAATCTTTACTTCCTTTTGACTTTAGGAATTTTACAATATTCATAACTTCAAAGTCACATGTAGGACTTATGTAAAAATTATTAGTAGAATTCGTCTACATGAAGTCGTGAAACGACTTATTGGTGCCCGGTATTTTATCACTCGTTTGTTTACCTATATTTGCAAAGTAAACATTGAGTTCTCTAGCTATCTCTGTTGGGTCATTAATTTCTTTATCATTGTGAATAAAAAACTGAGGTAAGTTGGTTTTTCCGTCGGACTTTTTGATGGCTCTATTTAGTATTTGCCATGTTTTACGCATGTTATATTTATGTTCGTTTAGAATACTTTTAAAATAAGTTGCTTTGCATTGCTTTTTTACTTTATTAAATATTTTACAGTAGTTTTTTATATTGAGTTCAGTTGGGCGTTTTAACTTTTTATTATAGAATTTGCTTTTATTATTTGATGAGACTAACAAGCCTCTTGTCATCCAGGGTTGCCTCTTTATAGATTTTTGATGAATAGAGACGCGTATTCGGGGGAAAGCCGCATCAAATAATCCTAGATATATATGTAAAAAATTGTTATAAGCCGTGTTTGGGTTATCTGAGCCCATAACTGATGAAAAATCACATTGTGATAGAAGTAATTTGAAGTTTGCCATAGTTTCAGCATTTACCTTACGAACCAATGAATATGACTCTTTCTTTGTTTTGGGGGGCACGGTTTCAACATGAAAAGTACTAAAGTGATCAGAGACATCCGTTATTATTATACCAGATATTGAAGTAGATAGAATATTGTTGGAAAATATGTGGTCAATGAGTGTGGCTCAATGTGTGGTTAAGCGGGTGGGTTTAGTAATGACAAGTAAGAATCCCTGGCTGAACATTAGGTTGATATAACTATCTGTTTAGGCGTGGGAATCATATTTAAGAAGGTCAATATTAATGTCACCCATTATATAGGAACATACAGTTTCTTGATTTAATTTGTCAGTTATTTCGTTTAGTTTGTTTAGGAAGATATCAATATCCGCTTTTGGTGGTGTATTTGGTCTGTAAATTACCCCAATGACTCTCCGCGATTTATTGACATTGACTTCGATAAATAGAGATTCTATGATATGAGGGATGAAAGTCGACAGGTCATGACGAATTTTAATATCAATGTTATCTTTGATAAAAAAAACCCCAACTCCTCCTCTACCGTCATCACCGTCAGGGCGGTTGTTTTTTATAAGATTATGGTAGCCATCGAGGCAGTATGATATATTTGAAGGGACATTAAAGATTTCTGTTAGGCCAATAATGTCAAACTTATTTTCGGTTCCTTGTAAGTTGAATAGAAGATCATGTAAAGATTCCCAGTGGGCGTTAATACTTTGGCAGTTAATATGAAAAAGCGAGAAAGATTGGGTTATATCATTGGTAGTCGATCGAAAATTTTCAGGCTGATAATACTTAACATTCGACTTTATGACTATGGAACGGAGAATCGTCACCCTCGTCGATAGAGGGGGATGCATTGTTATATTGGGTTATGAAGTCGTATTCCAAGTCAGTCTGGACCTCGTCTAAAGTTATGTTACCCGCCATATCGATTGACCGCACAATTGACACCAGCTTCAGTATGTATGTTAAGTTGCAGTGTTAAGCTATTACAAATGTGTTCGACAGCCCGATTCCATTTGCTGATATGAAGTCGAATAGAAGAAAAAAGGATTATGAACAAGAAAGAAGTGGTTGAAATTTTTGTGAGATACACAAATAGTTTCATTTGTGTATGTATTAACGAATGAGGATGGGCTCACGAATTGTGCCTAATCAAATGATTGAATGAATCGAAAGTAAATGAATTGATGAAAATATGAACAGAGTGAGTCATTTGTATGAATACATAAAAGAATGAATGAAAGAATGCACGGAAGACTCAGCGAATGACCCGGCTCATATCCGTTTTGGTAAGAGAAATTGTCTTGGATCACTAAAGATTATCATTTTTCGCCACAGCGACACGGCCCATGACCACTCACTGGAACGACCTCGGCAAGCTCATTCCAGTGAGGGGTCATAGGCCATGAATCCAACAGAAGACTGGGCCAACAAGATTTGAATGGCAACTTTGTCATGTTGTGAAAAACACGGCCTGTTTTGGCAAAGTAACAATTTCTAAGATGAAGTCTTAGAATTTTTCCTCTATCGATCAGATTGAACACAGTTCGACTTCTAGAAACATAAGCGATGTCATGTTGTGAAAAGCACGGCCTGTTTTGGCAAAGTAACAATTTCTAAGATGAAGTCTTAGAATTTTTCCTCTATCGATCAGATTGAACACAGTTCGACTTCTAGAAACATAAGCGAACTTACATGAATAACGAGAACGAATTTTATGAATAACCTGGCAGCTTTTGGCTGGCGAACGTTTGTTTAGGTAAAGGAGATAATCGCATTTCATCTCCCTCATATGGGATTCTACACCGATAAACAGCCAGAAAGGCTTACAGGAGACAGTTTCTTGATGTATTAAAAGATATAACTTCTTGCCACCGAGACCGCTCACTGGAACGACCTCGATGAGCTCATTCGGTGAATGGACATAGACGTGTCTTCGAGACAAGGTTTAATACGACAGAATTTCTAATGAGGGGTCACAGGCTACATTTCTGAGACGAAAAATGAAAAACGGTAAAATCTGAATGGTGATTTTGTAAATAACGCTGGCTGGTTTAAGCTTAAGATCAAATTATATAGAATGAGATATTCTAAACTTGCCGACAACAGGCTATGCTTACAAAGGGAAGTTACTAGTGACTAATCATTTTTATTCCATTGAAAGGTCACAAGACATGCCCGCGGGGCTGAAGACTAAAAACGACTATACTGTGAGAGGTAATTATGTGAAAGACGCTGCCCTGTTTGGGCTGAGGAACATTTTTTTAAAATGAACTACTAAGGTTTTATTCCCGGCCGATGATATTCTACACCAGTAGACAACTGCACACATTTTAGAAAGAAAATTTCTTGACTAACTAAAAATATAAATCCCTTATCCCCAAAGCACGACTCATGACCACTCACCCGAACGAGCTCAACGGGTTCACTCCAGTGAGGGGTCATGAGCTATGTTTCAGAGGAGAGGAAAAAAAAGATGAATGAATACTTAAATTATAAAAAGTTAAAGTAATATATGTTAACCACAATTCATTACTGAAAATATCTTCAGTTGTGTGTAAAAAGGAGGGGTGAGGGTGCGCCTTAGCCACAGGGATAGCAGGAAATATTTAAAAGGGACATTTGATAACTGAGCATTATTCATCATGGCTTCAAAAGAACCACCTCATGGCCGCTTATTGGTGAGAGTAAGACAGGCAAATAAGTGAGTGAATAAACGAATGAATAGATGGTTGATTATAAAAATTAATGGATAATGCCGAGCAATGAGAGAATGAATAAACAAACGAATGGCAGAATGTAAAATGTATCGTAGTCTACACCAATAGACAGCTTAGACATTTGATAACTGAGCATTTTCATCATGGCTTCAAAAGAACCACCTCATGGCCGCTTATTGGCGAGAGCAAGACAGGCAAATAAGTGAGTGAATAAACGAATGAATAGATGGTTGATTATAAAAATTAATGGATAATGCCGAGCAATGAGAGAATGAATAAACAAACGAATGGCAGAATGTAAAATGTATCGTAGTCTACACCATTAGACAGCTGGAGACATTTAAGGAAATTTCTTGGATTACTAAAAAATGTCAATCCCTTGTCCCAGAAACACAGCTCACCACCACTCACCGGAACGAGATCGCTGAGCTCACTCCAGTGAGGGGTCATAAGCTATGATTCCGAGGATGTTCAAGAAAGATATTGATTGTATTTGAGCAAAAACCTTGCCCAAACCCAATTGGGCTGAGGAACATTTTTAAAATGAAATATTAGGATATTTTACCTGTCGATGATATTCTATACCAGTAGACAGCTGGAGACCCTTGCGAACGAAGGTTTCTTGAATAGCTATAAGATGTGGGTCCCTTGCCCCAGAAACGCAGCTCATGTCCATTCACCGGAACGGGCTCAACGAGCTCACTCCGGTGAAGGGGCATAGGCTGTTTCCGAGGAGACGAAGAAGGATACTTAAGTTATAAAAAGTTAAAGTAATATGTGTTAACCACAATTCATTACTGAGAATAGCTTCAGTTGTGTGCGCCTTACCAACAGGGATAGCAGGAAATATTTTTAAAAAAGGACATTTGATAACTGAACATTTTCGTTTTGGCTCCAAAAGAACTACCTCATGGCCGCATATTAGTGCGAGCAAGAAAGGTAAATAAGTGAAAGAATAAACAAATGAATAGATGGTTGATTATAAACATTATTGAATAATGCCGAGCAATGAGAGAATGAATAAACCAACGAATGGCTAAATGTAAAATGTATGGTAGTCAACACCAGTATACAGCTGGACACATTTAAGGAAATTTCTTGGATTACTAAAAAATGTGAATCCCTTGTCCCAGAAACACAGCTCACCACCATCCACCGCAACGAGCTCGCTGAGCTCACTCCAGTGAGGGGTCATAAACTATGATTCCGGGGATGTTCAAGAGAGATATTGATTGTATTTCAGCGAACACCCTGCAATGAGAGAATGAATAAACCAACGAATGGCTAAATGTAAAATGTATGGTAGTCTACACCAGTATACAGCTGGACACATTTAAGAAATTATAAATTTATAAATTTCTTGGATTACTAAAAAATGTGAATCCCTTGTCCCAGAAACACAGCTCACCACCACTCACCGCAACGAGCTCACTGAGCTCACTCCAGTGAGGGGTCATAAGCTATGATTCTGGGGATGTCCAAGAGAGATATTGATTGTATTTCAGCGAAGACCCTACCCAAATCCATTTGGGCTGAGGAACATTTTTAAAATGAATTATTAGGATTTTTTACCTGTCGATGATATTCTATACCAGTAGACAGCTGGAGGCCCTTAGGAACGAAGGTTTTTCGAATAACTAAAAAATGTGATGATATTCTATGCCAGTAGACAGCCGGAGGCCCTTAGGAACGAAGGTTTCTTCAGTAACTAAAAATGTGGGTCCCTTGCCCCAGAAACCCACCTTATGTCCATCCACCGGAACGAGCTCAACGAGCTCACTCCGGTGAAGCGGCATAGGTTGTTTCCGAGGAGAAGAAGAAGGATACTTAAATTATAAGAAGTTAAAGTAATATATGTTAACCACAATTTATTACTGAAAATATCTTCAGTTGTGTGTAAAAAGGAGAGGGTGAGGGTGCGCCTTACCAACAGGGATAGCAGGATTTGCCCAAATCCATTTGGGCTGGAAAACATTTTTAAAATAGGATATTAGGATTTTTTACCTGTCGGTGACATACTATACCAGTAGACAGCTGAAGGCCCTTAGGAACGAAGGTTTCTTAAATAACTAACAAATGTAATGATATTCTATGCCAGTAGACAGATGGAGACCCTAAGGAACTAAGGTTTCTTGAATAACTAAAAAATGTGGGTCCCTTACCCCAGAAAACACAGCTAATGTCCATTCATCGGAGCGAGCTCAACGAACTCACTCCGGTGAAGGGGCATAAGCTGTTTCCGAGGAGAAGAAGAATGATACTTAAATTATAGAAAGTTAAAGTAATATATGATACCATTTGGAATTCTAATATAGATACGGGGTGGTCAAAACATGTGAGGGGTGTACTGCGCATGTCTGTGGTAGAAGGACGTTGATTTTAAGTCTCTGCGAGAAAAGTGTTTTTAAATGGATTAAATGGATTAAGTTATAGTTTTATAATGGTTAATTGATTTAAGACAATATCATTTTGGACATGCAGTTATGAGTGGGAAAACAATAGAGGCGGTGGCGACATCAAAAAGAAAAGCTTCATCTGATCTTACACCTCCACCAGCTCGAGAGAGAGGTAACATGGCGGATTACAGTAGTCCTATTCGTAGACGGAGTGGTGATTTGAGTAGTCTGCCAGTCACTATTGCTAATAGTTTGAGGATAGTCGACAATGCTGGTAATGTATGTAGTACTGATAGAGACTCTGACATTTATGATACCCATGATGAACATTCTTATCTATCTTATATCACCACACCCACTGTACGTAAAGAGGGTCCAGCTGTCACTGAAATGTCAAATACAGAAGTTTCACAGCCGGTGTATTTTGAGTTGGGGAGTAGCGAATCGGGCATTGCTGATTATAAACAACCTCCTGTGTCAGTAACAGGGCAACAAGATCTCAGCAGGATTTTCCAAATGCTAGAAACCATTACTGAAAAGTTAAATATTATGGATGAACTGAGGTCTGATGTTAAGTTGATTCACACAAAGTTGAACGTTATTGAGAGCAGGGTGGAAAATCTTTGTGAAAGAGTGCAGTCGTTGGAGCAGGACTCACGTTCTTTAAAAAACGATGTGGTTGACCTACAAATCACAAACGATAACGTTGAATCGTCGTTGAGCAGTTTGCAAGGTGATAACTCACGGGTCACCGAGAACCTGGCGACCGTCCAAGAGTGTAATGCTGAACTGAGAGAAACCGTTACTGACATTCAGATGCAATCAATGCGGGACAATCTATTATTCTCGGGTATTAGGGAAATCGAAAATGACAGAACATCCACTGAAGATATCTTAGTAGACTTCTTGAAAGACAAAATGAAAATAGAGCGACCAATTTCATTTGAGAGGGTTCACAGGCTTGGCAAAAGAAACTCTTTGAAAGCTCGTCCAATTGTTGCAAAATTTACATATTACAAAGACCGTGAGTGTGTCCGCAATCGTTCCTATATTTTGAAAGACTCGAACTATTATGTGAATGAACATTACCCAAAACATGTGGCAGATTATAGAAAAAATGTACTTATGCCAATACTGAAAAATGACAAACAAAAAGGGGAAAATGCAAAGATAGTGGGAGATAGACTTTTTATAAATGGAAGAATGTACCTTCCTTCTACGCCTCCACCATACAGAGTAAATGACCAGCAAAATAAAAACACACAGGTTGGGGTTAATGTAGGGAGAGGGGGGACTAGATAAGACAGCCCGAGGGGCTATAAACTTAATGTATTGTCTCTAAATGTTTGTGGCCTTAAGTCAAAACTGAGTGACCCGGAATTCTTGGATTATATAACAGATTTCGACGTCTTATGTTTCCAAGAGTCTAAGACAGATGATATAGACATAATAGAAATCGATGGGTATCATGTATTTCCGTTAAAAAATCGTAAGTCAGTTGCTATTACTAGATCAGGTGGAATTTGTACAGCTGTAAAAAGTGTTTATAAGAAATTGGTGTCGGTCATCCCTGACGAAAATCCACATATACAGTGGATAAAATTTGACACAGGTAACTACTCTAGTGTACTGATAGGAAATGTCTATCTACCATTTGAAGGCTCGAGATATGATAACGGAGATAGCCACGAGGCCCTCTATGTATCCATCCCAGATAAAAGCACGGCGAGTGATACAATAGCCCTTGTGGGTGATTTCAATTCTCGAATTGGGAGGGTCAATGAGCTGTCAGATTTCGCCCAGAGCCAAATTAAGAAACTTAAAATGGTTACAGATAAAAGGCACACCCAAGATGATTTTACAAATAATTTTGGGAGAAAACTAATAGATATTTGTAAAAACAATGATCTATTGGTAATAAACGGCCGATGTGGCGATGACAAGGGTTGTGGAGCTGCAACATGTAAAGGGGTTAGTGTCATAGATTACTTGATATGCACTGCTGACTTTGCGGAGCTATTGACAGACTTCAGAGTTGACGAGTTCAATGAACTGTACTCTGACGTTCACACTCCGATTTGTTTTTCTCTTAACACTATTGTTTGCCTTGATAACAATGCGTTAGAGATTAGTGGCCTCTCGGATGAAAAACATAACAGTTTTACCGCTAACGGTAAAACTTCACAACTAAATATCGAATCTATTCAATGCGCAGGATGCTCTGAAGATACTGCCTTAGATCTTAATAGATGGGACCCCTCAAAAATAGATAATTTTAGAAGCAATATTGATTTAAAAATGATCGAATTCTTAAACGAGCAATTAGATATCCTTGAAACAAAAGATAACATCACAAAACAGAATATAGATGAGATAAATACCAGTTTGTGTGCAATATACTTAAATGCAGCTAAAGAAACACTCGGTGTTCGTAAAAATCACGGTAAAGGTCTGACGACGAAAAAGAAAGTGAATTACCGACCCTGGTTTTCGGTTGACTGCCTCTCTGCTAGGAAAAATCTTAGGAGAGTAAGAAAGGCATTCAGAATGCAACCTGATATCGAGAATAAACGTTTGCTGCTTAAATGCAGAAATCTTTATAAAATATCCCTTAAAAGAAGCAAATTTAAATATTTGGCCACGTTTAAGGATAAGATTCGAATGATTAAAAAAACAGGTAACAAGGAATTTTGGAAACTAATACAATCCCTTGATCGAAATTCGAAACAAACCCGCACTCCATCACTAGAAAACTTCTATGAGTGTTACAAAAATATTGAAACGGTTAATAAAAACTCGACGGAAGATGAAGTCGGCGAGAATGTTTCTCCAATATTACCACATCCCGAATCGACGGATACATCTATGTTAGATGAGTATATTCAAGTAGAGGAAGTAGAAAGAATCGTAAGAAAATTGAAAAATGGGAAAGCACCAGGAATTGATAATATAAATAATGAATATATTAAAACTACTTTCGATATGTTTAATGTCATATACACCAAATTTTTCAATATTATTTTGAAGAGTGGAATACTCCCATCGGCTTGGACCATTGGCACTATTAAACCGATTTATAAAAACAAAGGTTCACCCCTAGATGTAGACAACTATAGAAAAATAACGTTGGTCAGTAATATCTCCAAAATATTCACAAGTCTTATAAGTAACAGAATTTCGGCTTTCTTATGTGAAAACTCTCTACTATCTGAGACCCAAGCAGGATTCAGAAAGGGATACTCAACACTTGATCATATCTTTTCGTTACATGTGGTTAGGGAACTAGTAAAATTAAATAAGAAACCTCTTTATTGCACATTTGTAGATTTCTCTAAGGCTTTTGATACTGTCTGGCGCACGGCCCTATGGTATAAATTAAAACAAAACCATATAGAAGGTAAGGTTCTTCGTATAATTCAAAATATGTATAGTGATATTAAATCTACCGTTATGAAAAGGAAAAATAAATCCAACTTTTTCTCGAGTAATATTGGCCTTAGACAAGGGGAAAATTTATCACCGATCCTTTTTTCATTATACCTTAATGATTTAGAATATTTCCTATGCCAAAATAACTGTTCGGATATTGAATTTCGCACCCCTTTTAGACACCCGAACGACCCTGAGCTATACCTCCGACTTCTTGTGTTATTGTATGCGGACGATACAGTTCTTTTAGCAAGTTCTAAAAAAAAAAATGCAAAACTTATTGGATGTTTTTCACAAATACTGCACGAAATGGAAATTGGAAATTAATATTTCTAAGACTAAAATTATAAAGTTTGGCGGTAGAGTGGACCCACGAGATAACTTCTCTGTCGGAGGCACGTCCATAGAAATAGTTAACAATTACAAATATTTAGGAACAACATTTACAAAGAGGGGCTCATACAATACAGAAAAAAATAATAGATGTAACCAGGCTAAAAAGGCTATGTACGCTCTGATAAATAAAATGAGAAAATACCAGCTTCCGATTGACGTTGTCATCGAAGTCTACAACAAATCTATTGTCCCAATTATGTTGTATGGGTGTGAAATCTGGGGGCACACTAAGGTTACTGCGTTAGAAAAGCTGGAGCTCTGGTTCCTTAAATTTGTTTTGAAACTGAAAAAGTCCACGGGAAGTAGCTTGCTTTTTGGAGAACTAGGCCTCACCCCTCTAGAGAATACAATAAAAATACGATGCTTAAACTTCTGGGCTAAATTGGTGTCTTCTAACGAATTAAAAATATCTAGGCACCTGTATCTACTACTGTACAGTAAATACATTGATGGGGAGTATACCAGCCCCTGGTTAAATTATATATCATCTCTGCTGAATAGCATAGGCTTTGGATACTTATGGTCCAATCAAAATGTATTGGACTGTAAATGGTTTGACTGTGCTATAAAGCAAAGGTTGTATGACATGAATTTACAGGAATGGAGGGCTTCTTTGGAAAAGTCGACTAAATTCGAATTCTACGGATTAATTAAACCCTCCCCAGTGTTCGAGGAGTACCTCGTCAAACTCCCTCCCCCATTAGCTTCTTCTTTACTTATGTTTCGTACGCGAAATCATCATTTGCCTATAGAAGTAGGAAGTTGGTCATCTATTGAAATATCACAGAGAAAGTGTAACCTTTGTAGTTTAGATATTGGCGACGAATTTCACTATATCCTGGTATGTGAAAAACTTAAACATATTCGTGTAAAATATATAAAAGCTTATTACTATCGAAACCCAAATATGCTTAAGCTCCAGCAGTTATTTACTAACACAAATAGTAAAGTGACGAGAAATCTAGCAAAATTTATAAGGGAAATTCAGACAATTCTAAAACCTGCTCGCGCCTAACTGATACATATACATAAAATCGTAACATACTGACTTATCGTATTCTCCCCTCCGCCCCCCCCCCCCGCAAGGGTGGGGTGTACATAATATAGACATTTGAGTAGATATAACACGCCTATCGCGACTTGAGTTCCATACTGCCCTAAGCGCAATGCAACTGCATTGCGTTTGGGACAGTATGGAACCCAGGCGACGCTATGTGACCATTGGTGCTGGGGTGGGTGGTCTAGTGACCAATACCACGGATAATGGGAAAGTAACTTTAGTTACGGCACACGGTTAAACGGTTACAAAATAGGCCACTCATGTCAGCGCTGTTGGTCATCGACCGTGACCTGTGCGGAGAATGCTGGTGTGAAAAACTGAAGTAATCTTTTTTGTATGTCTTGATCGCCCCATCCCCCTCGTGGCTGACCACAGTCCCCTAAGGAACAAAAACCAAATCTAACAATTAATATATATGGACGTACACATGTATGTGTATGTATTACTTACCACGCCTCGAAATCTATATATGCCTATAGAATTTTTTGTAATTTATGATGGAGAGAGAGAGAGAGAGAGAGAGAGAGAGAGAGAGAGAGAGAGAGAGAGAGAGAGAGAGAGAGAGAGAGAGAGAGAGAGTTAGTTTATCATTTATTGCCAGTTACACATGTGCACTCTGAAGCATACGGAAAGGCTGAGGAGAGGGCAGGACATTATTTGATCTCATGCACGGAGTAATGATTCCCATATATAATTAACGGTGACAGTATTGCCCTTGTCGCTACAAGGGTGCATAAACAGTTGAATAACACCGCAGAAATTATTTTCTCCCAAGGCCGCCGGGGACCTCCCGAAATGATGTCTCCGGCGGGCTTTGGAGAAGATAGACTCTGCGAGTCTGCGTAACCTTATCTGGGAGGCACCTAGTATTCCCGAGTATCTGACCTTGCATCACAGCGCGCACATTCCTAACCCCCACCCCTCTTTCGGTAGTAGAACTATAGTTCCCTGGGTCACCCAGTTAAAGTAAGACGACAAAGGTCTTCGCCGGGTAGTATGCATAGGTGTCCTCAAACTTCTACTAAAATTTCGTGTGCGACTGCGATGCAAGGAGGGAAAACTCCTCGGGTAAATGCTACGTGGGGTCGGAACGAGGGAACACACACTTGGACCAGTCTTTCTTAAATTTACAGGTAACTCATTTTGTCTGAATATGTTTTATTTATTGGGTTCCTTTTATGTACCTGTATCTTATCTGCCTATGAAATTCAAGCTAAACCTGTCCGTTTATGTCTCATATCATACATCTTTAAATAAACGCAGTTTTAAATTACCACAGTAACTGAGTCAGCCCTATTCTCAGCCTCCTTTATGATTTGTCAACACTCTTGTATAATGTTACAAAAGACAAACACAAATCCTGGCAAATATATTTTTTTTTTTTTTTTATGCGAGAGAGAGAGAGAGAGAGAGAGAGAGAGAGAGAGAGAGAGAGAGAGAGAGAGAGAGAGAGAGAAAACAATACCAGTAGCTGTATATCTAACTACTACCACAGACACGACATTTATTTTATGTAATATAAATTATTTGTTTATTACTTTGTATACCTAGTTGTAGGTGAAAAGTATAAAATAAATGAATGAATGAATGAGGGAACTAATGGACAATTACTCTATAGAGGTCACAAACATAGAAGTAGGAATGAAAGAAGGCAAAAGGTTTGTCAAAGAGAGAGAGTCATGGAAGATTGCAATCGAAACTGGCGAGCAGGGGTTAGCGTGAAAAGATCACTGCAGGGGTTACAATATAAAGAAAAGCCAGCTTTTGAGAAGTACCTAGATGGCACCTTTGGAGGGTCACTGCTGTTCAAACTGAGATCAAGATCACTGGAGCTTCGGGGGAAAATTGGGAGAGATGGAGAAAAGGGATGCCAAATGTGCCACTCTGGAGTAGTGGAGACCCTGGAACATTTTCTCTTGGAATGCCCACAGTATATACCTCATAGAATAAAATTTACTGGAAGAATAATGCAGAAGTGGGGTGAAGAAACAAAGGATAGATGGCTGAAGGGGGACACGAGGGAGAGGGTAGGAATGCTTATTGAAGAAATTGAAAAAGAGGAAGTGAGGGACACTATTAAGCAGTTTATATCTGAATGCTGGGAGGAGAGGAGGGGAAGAGGGGGTGGGGTGCAGGGGGAATGATGGCCTTCTCTTATGAGGACCGCGACAAATCAGCGGCTGGCCAAAGAGTTATTATTATTAACCACAATTCATTACTGAAAATATCTTCAGTTGTGTATAAAAAGGAGAGGGTGAGGGTGCGCCTTACCAACAGGGATAGCAGGAAATATTTTTTAAAAAGGACATTTGATAACTGAACATTTTCGTTTTGGCTCCAAAGGAACCACCTCATGGCCGCTTATTGGTACGAGCAAGACAGGCAAATAAATGAAAGAATAAACGAATGAATAGATGGTTGATTATAAACATTAATGAATAATGCCGAGCAATGAGAGAAAGAATAAACCAACGAATGGCTGAATGTAAAATGTATGGTAGTCTACACCAGTATACAGCTGGACACATTTGAGGAAATTTCTTGGATTACTAAAAAATGTGACTCCCTTGTCCCAGAAACACAGCTCACTACCACTCACCGCAACGGGCTCACTGAGCTCACTCCAGTGAGGGGTCATAAGCTATGATTCAGAGGATGTCCCAGAGAGATATTGATTGTGTTTGAGCAAAGACCCTGCCCAAATCCATTTGGGCTGAGGAACATTTTTAAAATGAAATATTAGGATTTTTTACCTGTCGATGATATTCTATACCAGTAGACAGCTGGAGGCCCTTACGGATGAAGATTTTTGAATAACTAAAAAATGTGATGATATTCTATGCCAGTGGACAGCTGGAGGCCCTTCGGAACGAAGGTTTCTTGTATAACTAAAAATTGTGAGTCCCTTGCCCCAGAAACCCACCTTATGTCCATTCACCGGAACGAGCTCAACGAGCTCACTCCGGTGAAGGGGCATAAGTTGTTTCCGAGGAGAAGAAGGACAAAATTGATAAATACATAAATGATAAGGAGTGTAAGTAATAGATGTTAACCATAGTTCCTCACTAGAGGTTTCTTCAGCTAAGTGTTTGGGGGGGGGGGGTGAGGGTGGGGGCGAACCTCACTCACAGACCTTACCTCGATAAGCAATGAGTGAGTGAATAAACAAATGAATGGATGGATGAATGTGGAGATTGATGAATAATAAACGAACGAACGGACATGTACGGACATGCACTGAATGAGTGAATGATTGAAGAGGTAAGTGGGGGATTAATAAATTGTATGAATAGATATGGATGAGGATAATTCTTTTTTAAAGTTTGTTAGCTTGTCCATGGTGGTCAGTTTAGTGAAATATTGGTTATAATTTGAGCAAGGACTTTGTCCAAATCCATTTGAGCTGAGGATCATTTTTAAAATGAAATCTTAGGATTTTAGGATTGTTTTTTTTTTTTTTTTTTTTTTGTTTTTTTTTCATTAGGATTTTTCACCAGCCGATGATATTCTATGCCAGAAGACAACTGGAGACCCTTAAGAACGAAGGTTTCCTGAATGACTAAAAAATGAGGGGCCCTTTTCCCAGAAACATAATATAATAAATTTTAACCATCGTTCCTCATTTGAGGTTACTTCAACTAAGTATTGGGGGCTGAGGGGAGGTGAGGGTGAGCTTTACCCACAAGGTTAGCAGGAAATGTTTAGGAAGAAAATTGGACAACTAAATATTTTTATTTTGTTTCAAAAGCACCACCTCACGGTCATTCATTGGTGCAAGCTCGATAAGCAATGAGTGAGTGAATAAAACGAATGAATGGATGGATGAATGTAAAAATGGATGAATAGTAAATGAGCAATGAGTGAATGAATGAACCAATAAGTGGATGAATGCAATATGTATGTATATGTATGAATGAATAAAGCAAGTGCACGAATGAATGTTTGGATAGAAAATGTATACGAACGGGCATGTAATGAATGAATGAGTGATTGAAAGGGTGAATGAAAAAGTAAATGTAAAGGGGAGGATCAATAAATTTATTGCATAAATGTGGATAAAAATAAACTCTTTTTACAGGTTATTTACTTTACCATCATGGCCTATTTAAGGAGATTTTGATAATATTTGATCAAAGTCTGTATCCAAATCTATTGGCATCACATCATTATTCTCCAATTTGACAAAAATTTTACCATTTGAGGACCGGGAGTCTTTTACACATTTATGTTTTTTTTGCCATAGCCATTAATTCAAAGTTTTTACGGGTCAAATCCTCACGAATAACAATTTTGGTACCTTTCAATAATTTTCTATTTTTAATAACCTCCAGTTTGTCCTTTCGTTTGAATAAACGTACTATTATAGGCCTCACCCTTTCCGATGGATTATTGAAATTTGACTTTCCAATTCTGTGGGCCATATCGATATCTTCGGTCGATAATTTCAGTTTTAAGTGACTACTCAGCGTTTCACATACTTTCTTAGCACAGTCTTCCCATGATTCGTTTTGTTATCCCCACTAATCCCCCATATACGGAATGAAGATTTTCTTGAGTACTGTTCGTTGCGATTTGCATGCACTAGTGCTTGAAAAATTTCTCTGTCATAGCATTGATTTTCAGATTTTAACCTATTTTCAACACATTTTAACGCAGTGTTACTCTTTTCGTTGTCTTTTTTTAATAGTTCCACTTCTTCTCTAAGTTTTTTGTTTTCGTTTGCTAAAGTTGAAATGTGTGATTCTAAACTTTCGCATTTCTTGATAAGCTTTTCGTGTAGTTGCTCCAAGTTCGATTTTATCTCATCTTTGGTCACCAGATTATCGATTTTATGGCCTAATAGGTCTATCATGTCTGATGTCGGCAGCTTCTCAATTTTTTTTTCAAGAGCCTCCAGGCGAAAAAACATTGTTATTTGTGCCATGTCTGAGTTATTGCCAATGTCCGTATCAGTTTGTAAAATGTTCGGCTTTTTTTTTCGGTTTCTTCTTAGAATTCGCCCGAACGTCTTCCTCTCTGCTCTGGTCAGGATCACTCAATGAGGAACCCGACGGTCGAGTTCTCTTCTTTTTATTTTTGTTTTTTGAAGGCATGCATTTGATTATCAAAGATCTTTGTGACAAATAACAAAATATGTAGGCTGGATAGAAAAGTTAAAAGTGATCACTGCAATACAATACAATACAATACAAAAACTGTCACTGGACCGTGAAGTGTGTCATGCTTCATAAGTATACATCATCCGGGCAGGTACACAAAGAATAAATAACACTACAGTACGTGTCAAAGAAAGTATTCTGACTGGCATAGGTCAATCTTATTTTTTTTTCATTTTACCTTTATTGGCCCACCAATTTTCCTTAAATCCACAATAAACAGAGAATAAACTGAGAAAGGTTTCTATATAGGTTGCATTTCACTTGCTTTTTGTTGGAGCTCCATACACAACCGTTGGAAATATATTTTATTTATATCCATAGACTTAGGAATCAACAGAAGATTAACGAACTCATAATTTGAAGACTGAGAAAGCTTGAAAATCCCTCCGGCAATGCAGTTAAAAGCCGTAAGCACTCAAATTTGCACAGCACCACTTCGTGAGACAAACCTCAAAATTCTAGACAAGCATTTTTTAACAAAAATTTAAAAACAATCCACAAATAAAGAATAGTTAACTCCTTCTTTCCGAGACACTTCTCCAATCGACCGCCATGTTTGATTGATCAAGGGTCAGTAACCTGATTTTGGTGGCAATCTTCATGAATCTTATCCTCCCAAAATTGGCACCCTAGGAGCCCAAAAGTGCTGAGTTGTTCAAAATCGCATTTATCAACCGATTTTCGCCAAATAAACTGCATTGTGGGGTGGCACAAATAGATTCATGAAGATTGCCACCAAAATTAGGTACCTCACCCTCCAAAAATTGGGCACCCTAGGAGCCCAAATGTGCTGAGTTTCTCAAAATCGTATTTATCAACGGATTTTCGCCAAATGAACTGCTCTGTGGGGTGGCACAATAAGATTCATGAAGATTGCTACCAAAATTAGGTATCTCACCCTCCCAAAATTGGGCACCCTAGAGCCCAAATGTGCTGAGTTGCTCCAAATCGTATTTACCAACCGATTTTCGCCAAATAAACTGCATTGTGGGGTGGCACAAATAGATTCATGAAGATTACCACCAAAATTAGGTACCGGACCTTCCCAGAATTGGGTACCCTAGGAGCCCAAAAGTGTTGAGTTGCTCCAAATCGTATTTATCAACCGATTTTCGCCAAATAAACTGCTCTGTGGGATGGCACAAATCGATTCATGATGATTGCCACCACAATAAGGTACCTGACCCTCCAAACATTGGGCACCCTAGGAGCCCAAAAATGCTGTGTTGCTCCAAATCGCATTTATCAACCGATGTTCGCCAAATAAACTGCATTATGGGGTGGCACAAATAGATTCATCAAGATTGCCACCAAAATTAGGTACCTGACCCTCCAAAAATTGGGCACTCTAGGAGCCCAAAAGTGAGGAGTTGCTCCAAATCGCATTTATCAACCGATGTTCGCCAAATAAACTGCATTGTTACCCATCTTAAACTTCCCCAAAATATGGAACGAGCTGGAATCTGAACTACGTAACATTAATAGTTGGATCCAGTTTTGAAAAAAAATTAGTATCAAAGCTTTCATCTTCATTTCCAGTTAATGTCCAATGTAGCAATCCATATTGTCCATATTGTCAGACTGGAACCTGCTGAGGTGATTGTCTTGTTGACCTAATGTCTATCAGTGGGTTGACTAGACAATCATCTCAGTAGCCACCTGCTTTGTTCACTACTCTACTCTATGAATTGACTTGACAAACAATGTACGGGATAAAGTTCGCCAAATGTGGGCAGCTTAGATATATAATTAACCAGCTATACTTGACCTTATCCCCGTGCTACTAATGTGAAATACCAGGGGATACAAGAAACGATCCCAAATGTAAAGTAATAATGTGTATAGAGATACCCGTGATATGATACGCATAGGTAACAAATTTAGGCCTTGTGAGCACCTTAGATTACTTTCGTTTTCTTGTCTGGTTATCTCGTCCACAAATGAGTTTGGCTTACTGCCAAGTCTGCAGACGCACGAAAGTACCGATATCCATCAAACACATCAACCTTCTCATCACCAACCCCACCTTCCCCCACCATTGTTACTTCACGTGAAAGAAAAACACTAAAATCTCTAAACGAACATTTACAGTCGGTTGCAGCGATGAAATATTTTTGAAACGGGAGATAACAGGTAGACAGCCATTCTGGCTATGTTATTTCCCTGCGGTACATATTCCTGTGTCACTGTGATTAGAAATATATTACGGTTGTTATGTTCTATATACCGTAAATAAACAAACAATATCAATGCTAGTTGATGGAGTGATTCTTGTGACACAGGTATGACGTACGGACAGGCTCATAAATCCATGAATTAGGCATGATGTTAGATAATATAGCATGATGCTCAAAGAATATAGCATGATGCCTAAATAATATAGCATGATGGTTAATTATTTAAGTTTCGTTCTTAATTATTCGGGCATTAAGCTTAATTATTTAGGCAGCATTCATGAAATCATACCAAACAATATAGCATCATGCTTAATTATTAGAGTACCATGCTAAAAAAAATGTATGACCCTCCAGTACGCGGACTTGATTTCAGCATCATGCTATGTTATTTATGCAGCATTCGTGAAATCATACCAAATAGCACACCATCATGCTTAAATAATTAGTCATCATGCTCAAAGTGCATGATCCTCTCGCAATTCAGCATCGTGCAAAATTAATTCAGGATCATGCTATATTATTTATGCAGCATTCGTTAAATTGCGCAAAATAATATAGCATGATAGTAGCTGATACATGCCGGTTCAACCATCATCGTACATGTACGTGTACGTGTACATGTACACCTCCATAGGATTTAGTGTTAAAATCGTGTACGTGTACAAGATTTTTAACGTTTTTAGGGTGCTTTAGAATCCACTTTAAGTTCAAATAACACTGAATTGAATCCTAGACTTTTAAAAATTTTTCGTACAGTACATGTACCGTTTGATGTTTGAATCGGCAATGGATTTCTCCCATAGGATTCAGTGTTAAATTGCGAGCAAAAAAAGTTTTGTAGATTCAAACATCATCCTCTCGCCGATTCTAACAATCCGCGTCCGCACACGATCTTAACGCTGAAAACCCTACGGAGGCGTAGACGGAGATCTACTCTGCGGATTTTGAGTCTGATGATGTTTGAATCGGCAAAACGTTTTTTTTTTTTTTTGCTCGCAATTTAACACCGAATCCTATCCGCACACGATTTTAACGCTGAAAACCCTACGGAAGCGTAGACGGAGATCGACTCTGCGGATTTTTGAGTCTGAAATCGACTGGCGTGAAAGAGGTGATGTTTGAATCGGCAAATGGATTTCTCTCATGGGATTCAGTGTTAAATTGCGGGCAAAGAGGTGATGTTTGAATCGGCAAACCCACTGTCGCGTTTCTCGAAGTGAGACTGGCGCACGTTATTAAGAGGTGATCTATGGAAATGTTTTGAACGAAGAGTGTTGTTGTCGGTGTGTTAGAAATTCGCGAGCCCGCTGTCACGTCTTCCTGAAGTAAAAACTAACACATGTTATCGTTATGACTGAATGAGGTTTTTTGTTCAAAAAGAGTCGATTATGAATATGGTCTGTATCATAGACATTCGTGTTTTGTCTTGATGTGACGAAGAGAAATTGAGTTTGGGAGATATTGTTCGAAAGAGTCGATAAAAATATGATCTGTAATAGATATTCGTGTTTTGTCTTGATGTAAAAGAAGAGAGATTGACTTTTAAGCGTTCGTTCAAAAGAGTCAAACACTTAGCGGAATGTTTAAAACGCATTTTCCGCTCAATTAGGTTTTGAGTGGTAAATTTTTTTAATATATTCAAGATAGCAATCGGAGAGATGAATAAGTTCTCAGCGTTAAAATTAGTTTTCTTTTGTGTGTTGAAACTGTTTTAACAGTCATCAAAGGATTCTCTCTTAATTCGACCTTGAGTGAATGGTTGTTTGATGTGTGAATGGAAATCTTTTGACAAAATGTAAAAACTACTGTCAAAATGCGTTAAATCAGAAACCGGTTTGTCATGTACTGTTTAAACGTATTTTTTCTTAAACTTCTCCAATTCAATTAACAGTCAGTTGAGATGTGAATATTTTCAGATTATTATATTAAAGACAGAAAGATTTTTATTACTTAAAAACATAAAAATATAATTAAACATTTAATTTTTTGAAAATAATAAAACAATTAAAAACGAAAGATGTTTTTACAGATGGATCCTATGCGTCGAGATCGAATTTTAGGCGAGTATGAACGTGCTAAGAAGGGCATTCAGTCAGCTGATAGAAGCAGACGTCTTGGTGAGATGGAACTCAAACGCGAAGCCACAAAAATATTTAAACCCATGACAGAGGGTCAAGAGCGAAGCAGGAAGGAGATAGTCGAAGAATTGAGACCCATAAAGGAGAGTTCTTTGAGAATGGGTTCGTTGCCTGGTAGTTTTGGAAATCGGTATTCCGTTCAATCTACACTGGATTACGTTCCCACGGGAATTCAAACAGATTTGAGCGAGAGCGATGATACAGCTTCGACTATCACCACTAGTAGCGTCGCATCGTCTGATGATGATGGCGGTAAGAGAGATCAGTTGTATGGATTTTATAAGGATTCGGAGGGAAGGATTTTTGTAGGAGACACAGAAGTAGATATCGGCGATGATGAATTGATCGTCGGTTCAAACAGATACGAATTGACTGATGGTCTGCGCAGATTGCTCCTTTACGACAAGCCCAGCGATTACACGGAACAGGATTTCGACAATTACGGCGACATTCTGGTCCAGACCCACGCCATGAAGAGAAATAACGATGCCAGAGAGACGAGACCCAAAGCCAACAGAGGTTACAAGTGGACGAAAGTGGGGAAACCCATATGGGATATGAACAAGAAGTTCATCGAATCGGTGACTGGCAAAGGGGTGAAAACCACTTTTCTTCCGAGTGATTCTGACGCTCTGTCTCAGAGATTGAGTTTGTTGATGGCGAGCAGACGGGCTGGTAACACAGGATTAGATAATCAGATTGTTACTATATCTGACGAATTGTTAAGACAGGAGGTTTTGAACAAAAACCACTATAAAAGGCTGATGAACGAATTGAAGGATTGATGTGTATATAATAAGTAGAGAGAAACAAACAAACAAACAAAAATAAAACAGTAAATTTTTACACTAGAATAATAAAAGTATTTAAACGGCAAAAACGATTTACCAGTGAAAAAAACAAAAATATATCATAAAAATAAAATATGTTGGTGATAAAGAACAGGGGATACGTCAGAACTTACGTTCAAGGCGGTTCTGGCATCGTCGATTCTATAATGCGAGCGTTCACGAGCGATGCGGGTAGAAAACTCGCATCGACCGCGTTTGAGGTCGGTAAGAAGATGGCTTTGGATGCTGGTAAGAAAGCCACTTCCAAAGCCAGTGGTAGGACAGCTTCTGTGGCTGGCATGAGGGCAGCCGACATGTTGATCGACAAGTTGATCAGTCCACCGGCGAAGCGAGCTGCGTTAGAGCGAACGCCGAAAAGTTGGAAAGATTTTAAGGATGCTGTGGTACCCATACAAGATTTAGCCAAAATGACGAGTGGATCTGGATTGAAGAGAACTCGCGATGGTGTGATATAAATAAATAATAACATTAAAAACAGAGTTTGAAAAACATAAAAAATTTGTGTTTGAAAAGAATCTAAAATAACAGACAAAAAAAATAAAACAAAGATGAACATTAAAGATATGTCTTGGAATGACGCCGCGACCAAGAGGTCGAATAACGAGTTCTTTCCCAAGAGCATAAGAGGTTTGATAGTGGGAAAATCGAATTGTGGAAAGACCAATCTGTTGATGAATCTGTTGTCCCGACCCGACTGGTTGGATTACGACAGATTGTTCGTGTTTGGCAAGAGCTTGTTTCAACCCGAATACAGATTGCTTCGAGAGTGCATGGATCCTAGATTGCCCAAGGACGTCATAGCCAGAATCTTTGACAGTAGGGAGGAATTCGACAAGAGCGAAGCTCCACTTTCGACCATTTTGGACGGTGTGGCGACGAAGTTGATGAAGAGAAATGCATCTTCGAACGTCGAGTGTCGATTTTATGAGAACGCTAGCGACGTTCCGGATCCTAGAGAACTGAAATCGGAAGATAAGAATCTCATGATTTTCGACGATCTGCTTTTGGAGAGACAGAACCGATGTGAATCGTATTATGTTAGGGGTCGACACAGCAACGTGGACTGTTTCTACCTGTCGCAGAATTATTTTCTATTGCCCAGACAGACGATAAGGGAGAATGCTAATTTTCTATGTCTCTTTCGCCAAGATCTCAAGAATCTCAATCACATCTATGGCGATCACGTCGCAAACGACATGAGCTCGGCGGAATTCAGGAGGTTCTGCAAGAGGGTTTGGGATGGTGGACTTTACAATTTCATCGTGATCGATTTGACAAGCGAATTTAATCGTGGAAAATATCGGTGTGGATTCGACAAGTTTTATGTTTCTGATGATAATAATAAGATAGAGCGTGAAAATAAAATTTAGAAAATAATAAATCTTCAAATAATTAGTTTTGAATAAAAAAAAAATAAAATTAAATATAATGTTCGAACATGGAGAATTGTTAGAATGGATAGCCGAGAATATGGCTGCAAAACAATTCATTCAAATCGTGGTGAGTGGCAATTCGACTCGATTCGCTACGAAATTCGAACCTTCCATCGAATTGAATAGAGAGAAAAGATACGAGATGGCGTTGGTGAATCTGGAGACTTATTATTCCTTTTCCAACATCACCAAAAAGAATAACTCGTTCAAGTATTCCAACGGAACAGATTGGTTGGAGATTCGAATTCCCAAAGGGAGTTACGACATAGACGATTTGAACGATTACATTCAGACGCGAATGAAGACGGATGGAAAGGGAAGCAACAAGATCAGACTCGCTCCCAATCCTAATACCTTACAGACGATGTTGGATTTAGAAGATAATTTTCGAGTGGATTTCAACATGGATGATTGTATAGGCAAGATGTTGGGATTTGATCGAAAGATGTATCGAGGCCACACGGCATCTGAAAATACGGTCGACATTCTCGCAGTCAATAGCATTCTGGTGAACGTGGACGTGATTGCTGGAAGCTACGTGAATGGTAGCGCTCAACCGACGATCTATTCCTTCTTTCCAAACGTGTCGCCGGGTTATAAGATCATGGAGCAACCTCGAAATTTAGTTTATCTACCAGTGATTTTAGACACGTTGTATAGTCTCAAAACCACGTTGATGGACCAAAATGGTGAACTGTTAGATCTTCGCGGAGAGAGAGTGACGATACAATTTCACATAAGAGAAATATAAAAGCAAAAAAAAAATTGTGTATATATATAGATAACAAAAATAAATAAACGCAATATTAATTTTACAAAATTATTTTAATATAATTATTAAACAAGAAACAATTGAAGTAAATATATTTAAAAAAAAACAGAATTATGACAGGATACGTGATTAAAAACGTGAACATATCCGCAGGACAGAGGAAGAAACTTAAGAGAGCATTAACAACTCGAGGCGAGGCGGTGAGATTCAAATTCACTCATGAAGATCTGACGAGAGGCGGTCAGGATTCGATCGCCTGGACCAGAAGTCAAATCAAAAGGATGGAGAAAGCGATTCGCGATGGAAGAGGGTTGACGGTGAGAATGAGTCCCGCTCAATTGAGATACAATTTGAGAATGAAAGGTGGTTTCCTACCGCTATTGGCAGGAATAGCCGCAAAAGCATTACCCTTCGCCGCAAAGGCACTACCCTTTCTCAGAAAGACTCTCGGCGTGGGAGCTCTCACGGGACTCGATAGTTCGGCAGTTGAGAAATTAATGAGTGGCAGCGGACTGTTTTTGAAGAAGGGAGGAGCCGTGTGTCGCATCCACGTAGACGACAGCGGTAAAGGATTGTATCTAGAACCCGTTAGAGGTGGCAACTCTCTGAGAGGAAACGG
Organism: Pictodentalium vernedei; assembly: GCA_031216915.1. Lineage (NCBI taxonomy): Eukaryota > Metazoa > Mollusca > Scaphopoda > Dentaliida > Dentaliidae > Pictodentalium > Pictodentalium vernedei. The sequence goes on along the minus strand of CM062296.1, from coordinate 435,488,821 downwards.
TCTCTATCTGAAGAGTGGACAGAACGTCGAGTGGCTCAACAAGGGTTTGTTGCTCGGTGAGAATTCGCCATTTAAGAATATACCGATTTTGAATATGTTATTATAATATAAAATTGTATAAAATATAAATCATAGAAAGTATAAAATAATATATTTAAAATGGATAAAAAGGTGGAGAAACAATTAGACGATAATGACGAATATCATGAGACAGAGTGCGAAGAAACAAAAAAAAGTGGAAAAATGGTTAGATGCTAATGATGGATATATGAGGAAAGAACTGATGAAAGAGATAGATAAAGTGCAGGATAGACGGTTGAGAATGAGACGACGCTTTCCACCGTCACCACTACCTTCTGAAGAGAATGGTGATGATGCAAGTGTAACCAAGAGATGCACAACATTCGTTCATAATTATAATTCGGATAAACAAAAATGTTGTTATAAACGTATCATATCACAAAAAAAAGAAAAAAAGAAAAAGAAGAATCGACGCTGAAAATTGAGAGAAAAGGAAACGTTATTACAATATATGGTAATAGTGAAGAAGAAGGAAAACAAAAAAAAATGAGATCTAAAGATGATCTCATTACTTTTTTTTTTCATTTTTCTTCGCTAAAAATCAATCTCTCTATTGTTTATATTTCCAAGCTCGTTATTAGCATGTTGACACTCATGTTTTCAAGATGATCTCATCACGTTTTTCTTTCTTCTTCGCAAAAAAAAAAATCAATCTCTCTATTGTTTATATTTCCAAGTCCGTTATTAGCATGTTGACACTCGTGTCTTCTCCTTTTTCAAAAACGTGTTGAATGTTTATCTTTACTCTTTTGAGTTTTTTTACATCGGTCAGCTCTCTCTCACCACCCAATTTCTCCACGAGTTTGAATGAGATGTTTGGAAATATGTAATTTCCATAGGGCAACGACAAATCGTCCTTGTCAAATTCTCTATCTTCAGCGATGACGATGTTCTGCAGATCGCTTTGGTACTCATAAATCAAATCGAGCGCGGCTTCGTCCAATTTCAGAGGCATCTTATATTTGTTGTATTTGTGCTCTAAGCCCTTCGTCTCGACCTCGTTCAATTCGATGGGATCGTGTCGTTGTAATCTATAGATTTTATGACCGAATTTCTTATTCGTTTCGACTCGTTTCAATTTCAATTTGCATCTTTTAGGTGTTGTTGTCCTCATGATCGATTACTTGTTTTTTTGTTTTTATGAATTCTTGCAAATAATGTATATTTTAAATTTTGTATTTTAATAATTCGTTTAAAAAAAGTTTTGTTTTTTTTTTTGCTCCTTATATATATATAAAAAAAGTTGTTTTTAATTTTAATTTCTTTAATGTGAAAAAAATTTTTTGTAAAAAGTAATGAGATCACCTTTAGATCTCATTACTCTTTTTCCTTCTTCTTTGCTAAAATCAATCTCTCTATTGTTTATATTTCCAAGTCTGTTATTAGCATGTTGACATGCGTCATTTTTTCACTTACAAAAATGTCTTGTATGTTTATCTTTACTCTTTTAAGTTTTTTTTACATCGGTGAATGCGCTCTCACCACCCGATTTGTCCAAGAGTTCGAGTGAGATTATTGGATATATGTAATTTCTAAAGAACAACAACAAATCGTCCTTGTCGAATTTTCTGTCTTCGGCGATGATGATATTATTCACCAGATCGCTTTGGACCTCGCAAAACAAATCGAGCATGGCTTCATCCAATTTTAAACACATATGATATTTGTCGTAGTAGCGCTCTAAGCCCATCATCTCGACCTCGTTCAATTCGATGGGATCATGTTGTTGTAATGTATAGATTTTAAAACCTAATTTCGTACACGCTTCGACTCGTTTCAATTTCAATTCACATCTTTTAGGTGTTGCTGTCATGATCGATTATTTGTTTTTTTTGTTTTACGAATTCTTGCAAATAATGTATATTTTTAATTTTTGTATTTAAATAATTTGTTAAAAAGTTTTTTTTCTCTTTAAATATATATAAAAGTTAAATTTTAACATCCTTTTTTTCGTATTAATTTAATTTTTTTTCACGAGTTTTTAGAACGGGCAAGACATCGAACGTTTAAAAATTAGCCTTCGCATCTTGCAGTTATCATCATCTATTGAGAAGGAATCGGGTGACATGAACACGTGTCTGCTTCGCGGAAATTTGTTTTGAACCTCATGCAAGACTTCGCGTAAAAGTCGTAAGAGTTCTATTTGTCTTGAACCTTCTTTTTTAATAGTTCGAACGACATTGTCGATTAATTTTTGTTTGCTAATAGTATTACGATTCGATTTTCTATCGCAAATCGTATCGTTTTCTTTTGAAATGCGTAAATATAAATTACGATTTTTTTCTTCTTGGTATTTTGTAGAATAACGATTTATTAAACAACGTCGACATTTATGTCGAGATTCCATTGTGGATGTTGTCATCATGATCGATTATTTGGTTTTTTTTGTTTTACGAATTCTTGCAAATAATGTATATTTTAAATTTTTGTATTTTAAATAATTTGTTTAAAAAGTTTTTTTTCTCTTTATATATATAAGTTAAATTTTAACATCCTTTTTTCTTGTATTAATTCATTTTTTTTTTGACGTTAAGGAACATAAAAAATTGATTAATTTCATCAAAAAAAATATTTTTTTTTTTTACATTAAAAAAAACAAAACTTTTTAAATAAATTATTTAAAATACAAAATTCGAAAAAATATATTCTTACAAAATGAAACAAACAGATAAAAAAAAATTGGAAAATTTAAATGAGAAAACCATACCTCAGTTAAACGAGATTTGTAAACTATTAAAAATTTCACATTTCAGAAATCATAGAACTAAATCAAAAAAGATTGAAGTCATACAGAAACATTTGTGAAACGATAGAAAGACAAACAAAATGCCGATAGCAACAACATCAAAAAATGCATCGGTTGTGAAAAATGAGAAGAAGAAAAAGATAGTAAAAGGAATCGAAATGCCGATAGCAACAACGTCAAAAATGCATTGGTCGTGAAAAGTGAGAAGAAGAAAAAGATAGTAAAAGGAATCGAAATGCCGACGTCAAAAAAAACCGAAAACGTTTCGATTGTGAAAAATAAGAAGACGACGAAATGTAAAGCCATTGAAGAACTTCAAGTTTCCAAAGAAAAGAAAAGAAAAACGAAAACGAGTGATGCACATCAGATTCTAGGCAAACGAGATATATCGAGCGAACTTCGATGAGCAATAGATGAAGGGAAAGGAGAAGAATATCTAGGGTGACTCACCGTGGAACTATTTCAATCGAAGTTCATGGAACGGGAGAGTGTGATCAAAGGCATTTTTAAAACTTTCGACGTGGTTCCCTCGTTGAAGAAAATCGATCCGAAATTGTTCATGGAACGGGTGAAGAAAAAAGTATTGGATTTGTTTCGCAAATACATGAACGTGGGACTAAAAATTAAGATGATACTCCATTGCATGATGAATAAAATCGACGTGAAGTCCGGCGAGAGCATCGTGAAAAATGCATATTTCAGATCTAACGTTGAACCCGTATTTCAAGGTTCAGATTTATCGGACGTTTTCGAAAAGATGAAAGACAAGATGTTGACGTCTCTCGCGAATTATCAACATGAAGGTAGTAATTGGACGTTCGATGAGATGTTGAAACTCGAAATTCACATAACTAAAAACGATTTGTTGAGAGGGTCTTCCTATGTGAAATTACCGTATTTCCTGGTTAAGAAACACGCCGTGATCAACGTGAAAAATAACGATGATCAGTGTTTTAAATGGGCAGTCACCTCCGCTTTATACCCTGTCAAAATGAACACCGAAAGAGTTTCTTCTTACGAGGTGACTTCTAAAAATCTCGATTGGACCGGACTGACTTTTCCAACGTGGTTAAAACACATCGAACGTTTCGAGGTTCAAAATCCCACCATAGCGGTGAACATCCTGGGATACGACGAGGAAAAACGAATGATCTATCCTCTCAGACAGACTTCATATCTCAGAAGAGAAAAGACGATTATTTTATTATTGATTTCGAACGGTGACAATCATCATTATTGTTGGGTTAAACATCCTAGCTGATTACTGTCCAACCAAAATAATAAACATGAACATAAGGTATCTTTATGTTGCAACTGCATGAACATGTTTCACAGTGAAGACTTGTTGGCGAAACATCAGGAATATTGCAACGAAAATCAAGGTGTCGCCGTCGAAATGCCCAAACCTAACACCATCGTGAAGTTTGAAAATCACAATAGAAGGTTAAAAGTACCATTCGTCGTGTACGCCCATTTAGAATGTTTCATCGCGAAAATCAGTTCCTGTCAACCCAACGCTCTTCAAAGTTACGTCGAAAGATATCAAAAACACATACCTTCGGGCTATTGCATTTACGTGAAATGCACTTTCGACTCGCAACACGACATGGGTCCCTTCACCTACACGAAACAGTATGAAGACGATGACGTGGCTCAAAGGTTCGTGGAAGAGTTAGAATGGAAACTTCAAATGTTATACGACAAATTCAACACTCCGGCAAAAATGATCATCACATGAGAGCAGCAGGACGAAAATAAGAGAGCCACTGAATGTCACATATGCAAACAATCGTTCGACGAGAATTCGAAGGAAAATAGGAAGGTCAGAGACCACAATCATTACACGGGTCTGTATCGTGGTCCGGCTCACAGCAAGTGTAATTTAAAATATCGAGACGCCGTTTTCTATCCGGTGATGTTTCACAATCTCTCGGGTTATGACAGTCATCTCTTCGTGAAAAATCTCGGCACCTCACACGGAGAATTAAATCGCGAACAGCGAAGAAAGATACATTTCCTTCACGAAATGGAAGGTCATGGAGGAGAAAAGAGTAATCGACGGAGAGACATTGGAAGAAAAAACGAAACCCTTTCGTAGAGCCATATGTTTCATCGACAGTTTTAAATTCATGTTGACCGCTCTGGAAAAATTAGTCGATAACATGAGCAAGGATAAATTTAAAATCACGAGCGAACATTTCGGAGAACGAGTAGATGTCATGTTGAGGAAAGGAGTCTATCCTTACAATTACATGAACGATCTAAAGAGATTCGAAGTTACCGCACTACCTTTGAAAGATTTTTATTCGAAATTATATGAATCCGACATTTCCGACGAGAATTATGAACACGCTAAAAACGTGTGGAAATCATTCGATATGAAAACCATGAGAGATTATCATGATCTCTATCTGAAGACCGACGTTCTGCTCTTGGCAGACGTGTTCAAAAATTTTCAAGACGTCTGTTGTCGAAGTTACGATCTGGATCCTGCTTGGTATTTCACCACACCCGGTCTAGCGTGGGATGCTCTGTTGAAGACCACCGAAGTCCAATTGGAATTATTATCCGACGTGAACATGTTACTCATGTTCGAAAGGGCTGCGAGAGGTGGCGTCTCGATGATCTCTCACAGATATTATAAAGCTAACAATCCCTACATGAAAGAAGGTTTCGATTCAAAACGGTCGACTAAATACATACAGTATTGGGACGCCAATAATCTGTACGGTTGGGCTATGAGTCATCCTTTACCGATTGGAAATTTCGAATGGGTGAAGGAACCAGAAGAGATGCAAAAATGGAGAGACTATCCTTGCATTTTAGAAGTCGATTTGAACTATCCGGAAGAATTACACGATCCACACAACGATTATCCGATGGCTCCCGAACGAAAGGAACCCGAACGAAGTAGACAAGGAAAAACTCATTCCCAATTTATTTAACAAACGTAACTACGTCATCTACAGCGAGAATTTGAAACAGTATGTTGATTACGGGATGAAATTAGTCGACATACATCACATCATTCGATTCGACGAAGAGCCTTGGATGAAAAAATACATCGATCTCAACACGAATCTCAGAATTCGAGCCAAGAACGATTTCGAAAAAGATTTCTTCAAACTCATGAACAACTGCGTGTGTGGTAAATCGATGGAAAACATCAGGAAGAGAACCGATGTTCGACTCGGCACGTCTGAGAAAAGAGCTAAAACATTAGTGGAGAAACCTAATTACAAACACCAAACCATATTCGACGAAAATCTAGTGGCCGTTCACATGCAAAAGATGCACCTGAAATTCAACAAACCATATTATCTCAGACCGATCATCTTAGATATCAGCAAGCGATTGATGTACGAGTTTCACTACGACTACGTCAAACGAAAATTTGGTGATAAAGCCAAACTACTGTTCCCCAACACGGACAGTTTAGTTTACGAGATAGAGATGAAAGACGTCTACTGAGATATATCTCAGGACGTGGCTGAGTGGTTCGACACGAGCAATTATCCCGTTGATCACCCGTCCAACATTCAATCGAATGACAACAAGAAGGAGTTGGGTAAATTTAAGGACGAGAGCGGCGGTAAACAGATCATCGAATTCGTGGGCTTGAGACCCAAACTGTATGCTTATCATCTAGAAGAGGAAGAGATCAAGAAGTGCAAAGGGGTTAAAGCGTGCGTGGTGAAGAAAAACATCTCTTTCCAAGAGTATAAAGATTGTCTGTTAGGAAGTGGTCCGGTGTATAAGACTATGAAATTGATTCGAAGCGAAAATCACGACTTGTATACCAAAATAGTCAACAAGATTTCACTGACGGCCGACGATGATAAGAGATTCATATTAGATGATAAAATAAGCACTTTGGCACTCGGACATTGGACTTTAGATCTAATTATAGACGATATGAATGTGGATGATTGGATTCTAGAAAATCAAGAGGAATTAGATGGATTCAAAATTATAGAAATCGATAGAGACATCGAGAGTGTTAGTTTAAAAAGAAAAAGAAAAAAATAGAAAAAAATAACGTCGTTTTAGTAAATTATAATAAAATAAATTAAAAAAATATATATGCATTTATGAATAAGAAAATAAAGATATCCGTAGAAGGTGTCGTCTTACCTAACGAACCCCTATCCAACATCGATCTGTTGAATGCGGCAAAAGATTTGAAAATCAAAGATTTTCTAGGCGTGTTTTCCAGAGATGCCTTGCCGAAGAGAAGACCTCGACAATCGGAATGCGGAATTTTAAATCTAGACGATTCATCGGGTGAAGGCACTCACCGGATGGCGTGGATGAAGAAAAATTATTATTTCGACAGCTACGGAATCTCGCCGCCAAAAGAAATAAAGAACTATTTCAACAAATCGATGGTTCGTTACAACATGGAACAAGTGCAATCACCACATCAAGTGTTTTGCAGTCACCTGTGTCTCTACGTTCTCAAGAGATGGTCTGAAGGAGATCGATTTCAAGACATTCTCAATGATTTACATTAGAGAGAGATTTTTTTTTATAGTATATATAAAGATAAAAAATTATTTAAAAAAAATTTTAATCGAATAAAAATGAAAAATAAAATAACATAGTTCATTTTTAATAAACTGCATTTTGAACATATTTTTCTAAAAACAAAAAATCCCACAACAACATGCCAGTCGATAAATTTGGTAGAAGTGACGACGAAAAAGTCAACCTGAGAAAGAAGAGGAAGACGTTCGAAGTCGACGATGGTTACGACATTGCGAACTTGGACGAACGTTACATTTGGAGATACGAACCTCGAGAAGAACCTTTGAACATGAACGATAAGAAGCTCTACAATCTTCCCGAGCTGATAGATCTCGCAGATGCTGTGACTAAAAAATACGTCGATGGGGGAACGCCGATTTCGAACAAAACCTGCTAGATAATTACGTGGATAAAACCATGACTGATGATCTCGATCTGAAATCCAAACGTTTGGTGAACGTTGCGAATCCCATAGATCCCACCGATGCCGTGACCAAGAAATACGCGGACGACTCTCACGCGAGATTCAGCGAACACCTGAGAAATAGATACGTTCAGAAAACGATGCACTCGGAATTGAATGCCAATTCTAACAAGATAATTAATGTGGCCACTCCCACGAATCCCAAGGACGTGGCAACCAAACACTACGTAGATCTGGAACAGAGAAAGTCTGACAGACGAGAAATGAAATTGGATATGAATGCGGGATTCAACAAGATATTGAATCTGTCGAAGATCGATGACACGGATGCGGACTCAACCGCAGTCAACAAGGGCTACGTGGATTCTGCCGTGATACGATCACAAGAATACCTAGAATCGCAAGTGGATGATCTCTACCTGAACAAACAATCTGGCAGAACCATGGAGGGTGGCATCGACATGAACGGTAAGAATTTATTCTGACTCAGTCACGATCCCAAATTCGATTCCAGCGTGGTCAGCAGAAAGTACGTAGATGACAACTCGGTCTGGAGAAAGGGTGACATCATCACTAGACATGGGTGGACACGCGCTCACGAATCTACCAGATCCCGTGAACATGACGGATGCCTGCACCCTGATTTCGGTGGTGGAGAAAGTTAAATATGCTAGACAATTGATCAATGTGTGGGCCGAATAGGCCAGCGCCTTAGATGAGGGAAAAGCTGAGTGGTCTTTCGGAAATGGAGGTAGCGGATCGAAACATGGTCAGGTGGGATATCCCATACCCTTGAGAGGTGAAATCCTTCGAATGAGTCTGGCTTCCTCGGATTTGAATAACAGAGCGGTCGTCAATCTCATGGTGAATGGTGTAGAGAGTGATAAGAGATACAGCGTCGAAAAGACTGAGAATCAACACGCGAATGTTAGCACGTCCGGCATGCCTCTCAAAGTGAACGCCGGAGACAGGATTAATTTCATTACGAAAACCAATAATCCCAAAGCTGCCACTTCTGTGGTGAGTCTACTGATCGAACTGGATCCTTTGAACAAACAGTGAACACGTGGAAATTAATGAATTAAAAAAAATAATGTGTGATTATTTAAAACAAAAAAAACAAAAAAAAAAGTAATGAGATTTAGAAAGATGTTCAATCTCTCTAGATCACATTACTTTATTTATTTTTTTTTTGTTTTTAATAATTACTCATTACTTTTTATTTTTTTTTTTTGTTTTTTATTTTTTTTCACACTCGTCTCTCATCGAATGATCGACATCTTATTTCCATCCAATTCGAATTGTAATTCTCTGTCCGACAGGACCAGGGCAAAGGCTTCGGTTTTTCTTGGCACGTTCCTATCGAATTGCATCTTGATCTGAATGTCTAAGACGCTACTCTTGAGTCGTTCACTCTGTTTACTGACGTCGAATACGAACATGGGATACATCGACTTGTATTCACCGGGAGACATGTTAGGGTTGCTCATCAATTCATCTAGACTGTGATACTTCTTTCTAAAATCAGCGGTGTCGCCGTACAGTCTGCAGAAATCGTTCTTGTCGAACGATGCATTGTAATCGATTGCTGGATATCTCGTGGCGTTCAGAAACACTTGCATGTTTCTCAAATGGCAGTGATCGAACAGCGACGCATTCTTTTCCTGAGACCCGTCCCTATCGGTCTAAAATGCAACCACGATGAAACGCTGTCTCTCGGAAGCGGATTTCACCGTCAATCTCCAATCGAAGTGATTCATGGAGAGAGGAATGCTAGCCGTATTGCACTGTCTCATTCTAAATCCCACAGGTAATTTACTCTTGGATTCTATGATCTTGTAGAGATGCGCTTTCTCCACGATCGAAGGCTCCATGTGCGGAACGAACCACGATATCTTGTGTAGAGTTATCTTACCCGCATCGGTCACAGTGAGTCTCACTATTGCGTCGTCGTTTCCTTTTTCAAATCAACGTCAGATTGTGTTTGAATCCGGACATGATCTTGTTGTAATCGTACGCAAATCTGAAGATGTGTTTCAAAGGTATCCTGAATGAAAACGTTCCTTTAGGTCTGGACATCTTGATGACGTAGTCGAATATCGCGGCGATGCCTGCACTAGCAGGGCCTACGGTGTCTTTCACCCACAACTGATTAAGTCCTCTGGATTTTGAAAAATCATCAGGATACGTCAAGAGTCCGAACATCGTGGTGGCCTGACCGGGATGAAAAACAGATTCTATCTCTTGTCCGGATAGCATGTATTTTATGTTACTGAATAGATGCATGATGCCATTATTGGCTAGAGTAACCGTGTCGTCGTCGGCGTAGTCGCTCCCATCTTCCTTGGTGAGACATCCCTGCACCACTATGTAACTCTCGCCCAATATGTATGAATAAATCTTGAGTTTCGACGTTGATTCTTATCTCTCCCGCATTGTTCAAACTCGTACCGGTTACCGGTTCGTATTCGTGAACCTCATATTCTTGAATACTTTCATCCTTCACTATGCTTTGTGCTATATCTAGTATATTTGTCATTTTAAAGGATTTTTAGTTTTTTGTTTATTAATTAACTTGCTTTCTTTATCTAAAAATAGTTTTTAATTATTTTTTATTATTATTTTTTTCTCTCTTATATATATGAGTGTAAACAAGAAAATGTTAAAGAGAGTAAATAAAAAAAATTTTGTTTTCTTTATCAAAACTTCGTCTTCTGTAATTGTTGTTCGTAAAACTTTCTGATGATCTCTTCTCCATCCAAAGCTTCGATTTCATAAGTCACCGGATCGGTGTGAAATATTTTGATTATCACGAAGATTTCCGAGGTCCATCGAGGAGTGTAACCCTTTTTGAAGTGCTTCTTATAAGCATAGATTCTCACTCGATCACCGATCGCAAATTTCGGCATTCTAGACTTCTTCCTGATCTTAGATCTCTCAGGATATAGATTCGCGTAGACACGTTTTTCGTTTCGAGGATCGCTAGCTTCCGCGGGAGTCATCTTGATCGATCTGTGTCGGGTGTTGTTGTAATCTTTAACCAGACCGTTCAGAGCATATATGTATTTCTTGGTCGAATTCACCGTGAAGTATCTGTGCATCTTTTCCTTCATCGTTCGATTCCAACGTTCCACCACGCTGGCTTTCTCTTCGTTTTCGATCGAGTAGAGGTCTACCAATCGATGAACGTGCTTGTTGTAGAATTCCTTTCCCTTATCCACCCACAATTTACTCGGTTTTTGAGAAGACGAGTCGAACACTCTCTTCAGAGCCTCAGCGATGCAAGGTCCCGATTTATTCTTCAAAGCTCTGATCCAACCGTATTTGGAAAACATGTCGACGACCGTCAATAGATATTTGATGCCCTCGTTCCACCTCGAAAACGATCTCATGTCGACCAAGTCGGCAGACCATATATCATCCAGACCCTTCATGAACACCCTTCTCTTTCGAAATTTACGCACTATGGGTTTGTGTAACTCCTCGGCCAATTCGCTCGTCAATAATCGTTTCTTCTTCTTTTCAGATGCGCTTTTTGTTTTGAACGCCCCATCTGAATCGATGTTTCGCACCGATCAGATTGCCGACCAGCGAACGTTCCATCTTCTCTCTCCTGGTCGGATTCGATTAACCTCTCAATTTCCCCAACATGTTTTTATCGCAGACGTCATTGCGAGTCTTGGTGTCAGGATGTTCGACGTAGCACAGATCGTGATCATACGCGGCTGCGTCCACCCTATTCACAGGTTTGCTCCAAGATTTGGGAGTCAGATCGGCGTTGAGTCTCTTGTTCAATTTCGTTCTGGGTCCCGTGAAACTGTGACTGGGCAGATGCATTTCGAAAGGTAGATTGTTGATCATTTTATTCACGATGCCTTTACCTTTGCTCGCGTTCTTTTTTTTGACGAATCGCGTCTTGACAGAACCACACACGTCGCAAATTCCGTGAAGCATCTGTCTGTTGTTTTTAGTTCGCACTTCTCGAGAATTGCTCGTCTCGGTAACTCTCTTACACTTTACGCAATACATTTTTTAAGAGTTATTTAAATTAATTTCGTTTTTTTATTTTATATATAAATTTAATAATGAATCAATTCTGTTCTTATTATATATATTTTTTTTTCAATCGCTGCTCTTGAGTTCTATCATCTTACTGAATTCCTCCCTGGCCTCTTTCCTCCCCTTTTCCACGAGAGAATCCTTCATCTCTTCCTTGATGATCTGACGAGTCTTGATTCTCACGGCTTCTTTCATGGCATCGTATTTCGTTTTCTCGCTCAATATCGTGAAGTATTCTCCGTCCAATATCCTACCATCTTTCAATGCCATAGAGATCATTTCAGATATCGTGTCGATCTTGGAGTTGGCCAACACGCGAATCTTGTCGTATTTCCTCACCTTCAGATATAATTTCCTACTCAAAAAGTTTCCGAGCGTGCTAAACAATCCGGCGGCGAGAGCCACTCCTTCTACGGTCAACACGATCGGAATGCCGACCGTGGTCGACAACAATCCGATGCTGGCCGCGTGTAAACCCATGGAAATCGTGATGAGTGTCGTGTCGATCGCATTGACGAATTTCACAAAACGCGAATACTTCTTCTTGAGGGAACGACGAGAATCTCTCTCTCGAGTTAGATACTCTTGGATTCTACTGATTTGATCGATGCGATACCTCTCTCCTCTTTCTCTTTCTTCTTGCAACGGTGCCACCGGCAAAACGTTGATCGGCTTCTCATCCTCGTCGTCCACTAATGTCGGATACAATTTATTTCTGGTTCTCATTTTTGTTTTTTTTCTTTCTAATATTAGATAAAAAATTTATGTGTGTATTTATTTTTATTTTCTATTCTCCCTTATTTTATATCAACGAGAAAACTTAGACGTATGCTTCATTGAACAATAATTTCTTGACGCATCCCTTGTCTTCTAAAGTCAGACTTTTACGCACCAATTTCAGTTCTTCCGAAACTGTGGGCTTGCTTCGATTCTTACAGTAGAGTAATCTCTTCCAAAACGTGATCACTTCATTGATTTGAACGCGTTTGAACACCGGTTCGAAATACTTGACGACCATATCTTCCCTTTCCATCCATAGACACAAATGATTCTCGTGATCGAAGTCTAGGTGATCCCGACATCCGACACATCGTTCTAACAAGAGACGACCTAGTTGTTCGTTCACGCAGAATGCATAGGCTCTCATCAGCATTTTTAAAAGAAACCTTACTCTAATATCCTAAGAATCGCTCATGATTTACGTTTTATTATCTATTCGATTTGATATATTTATTTTTTTTAAATAACTATTTATTTATATTTTTTTTTCTCCCCTATATATATCAATCAAAAACGTGACAGCAGGCTCGCGAATTTCTAACACACCGACAACAACACTCTTCGTTCAAAACATTTCCATAGATCACCTCGCAATAACGTGCACCAGTCTCACTTCGAGAAACGCGACAGTGGTTTTGCCGATTCAAACATCACCTCTTTGCTCGCAATTTAACACTGAATCCTATGAGAGAAATCCATTTGCCGATTCAAACATCACCTCTTTCACGCCAGTCGATTTCAGACTCAAAAATCCGCAGAGTCAATCTCCGTCTACGCTTCCGTAGGGTTTTCAGCGTTAAAATCGTGTGCGGATAGGATTCGGTGTTAAATTGCGAGCAAAAAAAAAACGTTTTGCCGATTCAAACATCATCAGACTCAAAATCCGCAGAGTAGATCTCCGTCTACGCCTCCGTAGGGTTTTCAGCGTTAAGATAGTGTGCGGACGCGGATTGTTAGAATCGGCCAGAGGATGATGTTTGAATCGACAAAACGTTTTTTGCTCGCAATTTAACACTGAATCCTATAGGAGAAATCCATTGCCGATTCAAACATCAAACGGTACATGTACTGTACGAAAAAAATTTAAAAGTCTAGGATTCAATTCAGTGTTATTTGAACTTAAAGTGGATTCTAAAGCACCCTAAAAACGTTAAAAATCTTGTACACGTACACGATTTTAACACTAAATCCTATGGAGGTGTACATGTACACGTACACGTACATGTACGAAGATGGTTGAACCGGCATGTATCAGCTACTCATGATACTTAAATAATTTGGCATCATGCTCAATTAAAGTGCATGATCCTCCCGTAATTCAGCATCATGCTAAATTAATTCAGCATCATGCCATTTTATTTATGCAGCATTCGTTAAATCGCGCAAAATAAAATAGCATGATGCTTAAATAATTAAGCACCATGCTAACTTAATATGCCCGATCCTCCCGTAATTCAGCATCATGCGAAATTAATTCAGCATCATGCTATATTATTTTTGAAAACATAGTGAAAAATAATATAGCATCATGCTCAAATAATTAATCACCATGCCGAATAAAAATGCATGATCCTCTCATAATTCAGGATCGGGCTTAATTAATCCGGCACCATTGTGTATTATTTATGCAACATTCGTGAAATCGTGCAAAATAATTTAGCATTTTGCTTAATTAATTCACATCATGCTCAAATAATTAAGCATCGTGTTAAATTAATTCAACATCATGCTCAAATAATTAAGCATCGTGCTAAATTAACTCAGCATCATGCTGAAATCCTGTCAATCAACACATTCCGCCAACCAATCAGTGGTGCCGATACATACGCGCTGGGTGACTGGTCGGATCGGAATAATGGAGCATGACCAAAAAACGATTATATGTTACGAATCGTTTCACTGGATTCTCTTTTAATGATACATAATAAATTAGAAATTAAACACCGAGAATTTGAGCAATTCTTGTTTACGTTTGTAAACAAGTTCTGTTTTACTGTTGAAATATGACTCGTTAATTAAAGTCTGGGGAGTGTGTGCTCTAAAGTGAGAATGAAAGGTAAGAATTGTTTGATAAACTTGACATTGCACCTGTGTGGTGACCATGGCATAGTCACAGAGACTGAAAACACCTTTATAAACCAATAAATAAATGTAAATCTGAAAATCCACAGGCATCAGAAACCATCGTCAAAGGCCGATTTTTTTTTATATAGCCCCTTCACTCGCTATCTTAGCCACTTATGAGTTTTGTTACCCGGAAGGATGAAGGACCACCTTACACAACCAGCAGTATAGCACGTGTGAATCGTCTCGGCCACCCGGAGCTTTGTCGGAACAGCTAGAGTTAAATCACCATAGGAACCGAAGCTTTTGGCGGAGTAACTCTTTCCTGTGCCCTATCCGTCTTTATCCGGAAATTGGTGTACGTCCTGCATAAATAGTATGCTAAGGTATGCATAGTGATGCATGTACACGCAGATCTGTGGGTATATAGTATAACTATGTGATGGAATATCGATGGGGGAAGGCGAGTTTTCTTGAAAGTTTTCCCCGTGAAACGGTTGATGTTGCTATTGACGTCGCGACGCCTTGATGCGCTCGCGACTTCATAGAAACGTTGGCCGCTTTTTACTTCGAGTCAGGGGTGTCAGGTTTCTCGAACTGGCCTGATATGGCAGTAGACGTATATGCCCCATGCAGATCCCCTTTTAGCCTTTGGTACTACGAACAGACCAAATGCTTTGACCTGTATAGGCAGTACGTTATGCTAGTCCAGGTGGTATCGTGGGGTGGGTGAAGGTAATGCATGGTCGTCTAGTGTGGTATGGCGAGGTTGTCCTTGGTTGTTTAGAACTGTAGTGTAGTCTGGATGCTATATACCCCTGTTAATCCTTGGTACAACTAATCGACCTAATGCTTCGTATATTTCTGTAGCTGGTAGTACGTAATGCGAGCCTAGGCAGTATTGTGGTGGGGGTAATGCATGGTAGTCTAGTGTGGAAGTATAGGTTGTGCGGTTTGCGTCGCTACTGGTCCAATTTTAGCCTTTCGTTCCATTATTTATCTAGGGTGGTCTCCTGGCCCACAGATTGTATAGGTAGTACGTTTTGCAAGGCCAAGCGGTATTGTGACGCGAGGTGGGGCAATGCAGGGTTGTCTAGTGTGGTGGTATAGGATGCACGGTCTATATTATCCTATAACTGGTAGGGGTAGTATCTAATGCAAGGTCAAGCAGTATTGTGGGGAGGGTGGGGGGGGGGGGGGAGGGTGTAATGTATAGTTGTATAAAGTAGTAGTATATGATGTAAGGTCTGTATTCCCGCGGGTTCAGTGGTAGCCCATAGTACTATTGATCCACCTACTCGTTGTACTGTCTTAAGTAAGTACGGATACTACGTATTTCTAAGCCACGCAGTGTTATGCTTGGTTGTCTGGTAGAGTACTATAGGGGAAACTCTTTGTACCCAATATGCCTATTGTTAGCCCTTAGTACAAATATCTATCTTAGGTGTTCTAGTGCTGGCCCACAGTTGGTACAAGTAGTTTACTAATGCTAGGCCCAGAGGTATTGTTGGGGTTATGGGTAAAGCGTGGATTCTGGACCTTTACACCTCTAAGATCATTACTGTTGACTTACCAAAAGTCACCGTGATCTGTCCTATGATCGACTTTATTTACCGGACACTATAGTTTTCTGCCGCGCCTACTGAAAAATACGAAAGACGTGATAGTTTCATCAGATCGCTCGAGCGACTCAAATCTCATCGAGCCAATGAAATATAGAGCAATTGCTCGAACGAGTGACTCTACGTACTGCTCTACGACTCATCTCGGTATTTGGGGACACATAGTATTTTACTATTTGAGGATAACTTTTGAAGATACCTGTTGACGATACCCTTTATAAGATACCTTTTGCAGGATATCTATCTGATGATAGTTATGGTTTCTGGTACATGTTTGATCAGTCTTTCTAGACCACCCACACCTTTCCAAGCTCCAAGGCCACCAGTTGTCCATGGTCACCACCATCTGTCGTGAGTAGTAGGAGATGTGATTTTCGCCTCCAATCAGATGGACCCCGGCTGGTGGACCCCGGAAGTGACGTCATACCGCAATGTATTATGGGTATCACGTGGTTGTCATGGTAGCCCAGGTGAGCAGCCATGGTTTGACGACATTGTCAAGGTGATGGGTGATGTGAGTGCGCATGCGCAGCTCGTGTTTGTGGGGGTGATACTTGTTTCCGTCGACCATTTTGTATGCAGGAGGCTGCCATCTTTGTTTCTATGATGGCATGTGGTTGCTATTTACCCAAAAGCGTCTTATAGGATAGGGGTATGTTCGATGGTATGTTCGATTGCACAAGAGTAATTTCCCGATTCGTAGAATTACCCAAAATGAGCCCGAGAATGCCCGTAAATCACCGGAAAGTACCATTTTTAACCGAAACGCACCTGTTTAGAGTAGCACGTAGTGCTAGAGACCCTTTAAAGGTCGTGTTCGATTCAATTGGAGTATTGTTTTTGAAACGACTTCCTTAATAATTACCCAAATAAACCTGACAATCCCTCCAAAGCACCAAGATCCACCGCAAACTACCGAAACCGACTTAATAAAGCCTCATTTTGAACAGGGATATTTTATGTAGGCTCGAATTTTGTTATTCCGGGTACTATTCCGTTCTTCTGGAGTATGACTTGCTCTCTTCCGTCTGTTTTGTTCCTACTTCTGATAAAATAACCAATCAGATCACGTCCATCATCTTCTTCGTTCCAACGATTATGATCTACGTACACATTGTGCGAATAGCACATGCAGCACATCAGCACATGCGAAATGTGCCAATATTTGGCTGTGTGCAAGTGCACAATGTGCACAATGTGCGCACAAGACATGCAGCACGTGCGCATATACGGGTATTTGAGGACCAATGGGGGCCAGTGTTTGGGGACTAGTGAGGACCAGGCTTTGGGACTAGTGGGGACTAGGCTTTGGGAACTAGTGTGGGACCAAGATTTGAGGACCAGTGTCAGAAATTTTGTCTAACCACCGTCTTAACTCAGTACTAAAGTTTCTGCTACCAACGGCGTTACCGTTTGCAACCAAGGTCTTGACTTATTCCGCCTCTCTGCCAAATCCACCACTACTACTATGAGATGTGATTGTACATTTTGCATGTGCTACTTATGCTATTTGCACATTGTGAACGATCACATCTCATACTAGTCACTAATCCTTACACTGGTTCCCACTAGTCCCCAAAGCCTGGTCCTCACTAGTCCCCAAACACTGGCCTTTGCTGATCCTCAAATACTCATATGTGCGTATGTGCTGCTTGTTTTGAGGGCACACTGTGCACTTGAATACAGGCTCATATTGGTATATTTTGCATGTGCTATTTGCACATTGTGTACACTCACATTTCATAGAAGTAGTGATGGATTTAGCAGAGTGGCGGAATAAGTCAAGACCTTGGTTGAAAACGGTAACACTGTTGGTAGCAGAAACTTTGGTACTGGGTTAAGACGGTGGTTAGACAATATTTCTGACACTGGTCTTCAAACCTTGGTACCCATGCCTTGGTCCCCAAAGCCTGGTCCCCACTAGTCCCCAAAGCCTGGTCCTCGCTAGTCCCCAAACATTGGTCCCCACTAGTCCACAAATACCCGTATGTGCGCATGTAATTAATTGTTCTTGCACACAGCCACATATTGGCACATTTTGCATGTGCTGATGTGCTACATGTGCTATTCGCACATTGTGTACGTAGATCACAATCGTTGGAACGAAGAAGATGATGGATGGGAGCTAAGGTTAATAGAGCAATTTGATTGATTGTTTAATCCCGGAGAAGTGATCTGATTGGTTACTTTATCAGACGTAGTAACAAAACAGACGGAAGAAAGCGAGTCATACTCCAGAAGAACGGAATAGTACTCTATGGAAGCAGGTCGGAGAAACGAGGATTTTGACCCAGAATAACAAAATTCGAGCCTTTATAAAACATCCCTGTCCAAAATGAGGCTTTACCAAGTCAGTTTCGGTAGTTTGCGATGGATTTCGGTGCTTTGGAGGGATTGTCGGGTTTATTTAGGTAATTATTTAAGGAAAGCGCTCCAAAAAATACTCCAGTTGAATGGAACACGACCTGTTAAGGGTCTATAGCACTACGTGTTACTCCAGACAAGTGCGTTTCGGTTAAAAAGGGTACTTTTCGGTGATTTACGGGCATTCTCGGGCTCATTTGGGTAATTTTCCGAATCGGCAAATTACTCTTGAACAATCGAACATATCATCCGAACATACCCCTAACCTATAAGATGCATTTGGGTAATTTAGCAACCATGTGCCACCATAGAAACAATGATGGCGGCCTCCTGCGAACAAAATGGACGACGGAAACAAATATCACCCTAACAACACGAGCTGCGCATGTGCACTCACATCACCATGACAATGACGTAACAACATGGCTGCTCACCTGGGCTACCATAACAACCACGTGATACCCATAATCCATTGCGGTATGATGTCACTTCCGGGGTCCACCAGCTGAGGTCTACCTGATAGGGGTCGAAAACCACATCTCCAACTTCTGTCGTGTGATCCAATACTATTGTATTTACCCAATACTACAGTCTTCTATCACCCTTGCAGTCTTTTGCCATTACTACCTCGTACAATTGCTATTGACTTGTAGCACTACTACAAGCTTAGTGGCTACCCCCCCCCCCCCCCCGATTCTGTCTTGATATCTGCTTTTGACCAAATCTAGACTCAATCAGATCACTCCATTCATTCAAGCCTGTACCAGTCTATACAATGGCTTGACCTAGTGCAGGTTAGGGTATCTTGCATATAAGAAACTGCATGAGTATCGTATCGAGTTGTGCTCGTGTGTTAGTACATATTGTTTTCAACTCTGTAAAATAGGCCTGCTACAGAGGCGGCGGAAACTCCAAAAAAGTGGGGAGTCAGACCAAAAAGCGGGGGTCACACCTTTATAGGTACCATTAGGGTGTAGGTTGGAAAATAGGGGGGGGGGGGGGTCAATAGTTGCGGGGCGGCTTATTCGTGCAAAATATATAAAAATATATAAATTTATATACGCTACCCCTCACCCTTATTCACACCCTATTTAAAACACTAATCTCAGCGACCTCATCCTCAACCTTATTGTTATTATTTTGCGATATTGGATATTGACCGATCCATAGTGAATCATGTGGCATCAACTGTCTTCGTATTACATCGTATTAATAGGTGGAGATGAATGTTTCCTAACCCAATGTAGTTTTTCCTGTGGTATGAATATTTTTGCTTTTCCTCCACCTATCTTATTCAAGCATATGGGAATCCTTGAATCTAATTGTACAAAAATTTAAGAAAGTCGATGATTTTTGAAGCCCCGTATCCATACTTTTGTTCAGGGAAAAAATGGCTGTAGATGGGGAGATTAAATTACTATTGCACCAGATGGGCCACGATGCGTTTAGGTAGTTGGTCTAAAAATAAGTTTTCTTGTGTAATACTCAGATTTCCTTTCGGCACTGAAAACACCTTGGCTTGCACACGGTCGATAGGATATTTAGGCTTTTCCCTCTGGAAAAGACTATTGTTTTTCTACGGATTATTATTATTTTTTTTTTTTTATTTTTTTTTTAGGCTTTTCCCTCTGGAAAAGACTATTGTTTTTCAACGGATTATTATTATTATTTTTTTTTTTTTTTTTAGGCTTTCCCCTCTGGAAAAGACTATTGTTTTTCTACGGATTATTATTTTTTTTTTTTTTTTTTTTTTTTTAGGCTTTTTCCTCTGGAAAAGACTATTGTTTTTCTACGGATTATTATTATTTTTTTTTTTTGGGGGTTTTTTTTTTTTTGTTTTTGTTTTTTTTTTTTTGTTTTTTTTTCCATACATTTTTGTCCGTACGATTCAGAAGCCATTTTCGTACCGATTTTCACACAATTTGGCACACGTATAGAGTGGCAAAAAATCTAAAAATGTACCGAAGCGGAATTTTCGATTTAACCCCTATTTCGCCAGAATTGGCAAAAAAACTGCCAAAATTGGGGTTTATCGGCACTTTCTCGAAACACGTCTTTAGGATTTTTTTTAAATATTCATAATTACTAGACCTGCCTATGACACAACCTTTGATACACACGACATATTAGGCGATGCATATGGTAACCCTCCACAGGCTGCCAAACATCGAAATTTTGATGAAATGGGCCGGTTTCAGACCCCCACAGCACCCAAACGATACCCGAGAGGTAAACATAACTTCCTTTATTGGAAGTGGAATTCACCGAGGATCATTTTTGTAACTAATAAGGGTGTTCAGAAAACCAAGTGTTAACCCGTTTTGGGCTGGTTAAACAGCAATACCCCAAAAACGCTCAAAACTTCGTGTTTTCCGTGGATTTCTCTAAACGAGTCTTGTAGATTTTCAAGAAAAATTGGTCACTCTCAGGTCTTGGCGTGACATTACAAGATGCATGGATAAAATATTCCGGTCAGCATTAGTTAACCCTCCCCGAGCTGCTAAACGTAAAAATTGTGATAAAATGGGCTGTTTTTAGACACCAACAGCACCCAAACGATATACCACAGAGAAGGGGGGCCTTCATTTATCGGACGCAAAATTGATCGGAAAATATTTTTGAAAGTGGTAAGGGTATTCAAAATTTGACGTCTTAACCCATTTTGGGCTGGTTAAAGAGAGATACCCATTAAAATCTTAAAATACCCGTTTTCTGTGGATTTCTCTAACAACATCTTGTAGGTTTTCAAGACAAAATCGGCTATTTGCAGGTCTTGGTGTGACATTACAAGTCGCATGAACAAAATATTCCGGTCAGCATTAGTTAACCCTCCCCGGGCTGCTGAAGGTCAAAATTGCGATAAAATGGGCTGTTTTGCACACCAACAGCACCCAAAGGGTACACCACAAAGAAAAGTGCCTTCCTTTATCGCGCGTACAATTTATATGGAAACATTTTTGTAAGTAGTAAGGGTATTCAAAAGTCGACGTCTTAACCCATTTTGGGCAGGCTAAAGAGAGATATCCCTTGAAAGCTTTAAATTCCCATTTTCTGTGAATTTCCCTAACGGTAACTTGTAGGGTTTCAAGACAAATTGACTATTCGTAGGTGTTTATGTGACATTACAAGTTGCATGGACAAAATACTCCGGTGAGCGTTTTTTAACCATCTACAAACTGCCAAGCATCGTAATGTTGTTAACATGGGACTGTTTTCAGACACGCACAGCACCTAATGTATACATGAGAGATAAACATAATCTCCTTTGTTTGAAGTGGAATTCACAGAGGACCATTTTTGTAAGTAATAAAGGTATTCAAAAAGCCAAGCGTTAACCCCTGTTTGGGAGGTTAACAGGGATACCCATCAAAAGCTTAAAAAATCGTTTTCCCTGGATTTCTTTACAAACATTTTGTGGGGTTTTCAAGAGAAAATGGCCGTTGATAGGTCTTGGTGTCATATGACCAGTTGCATGGATCAATTATTCTGGTAGGCATTTGTTAACCCTTCATGGGCGGCTAAATGTAAAAAAAATTGAGGAAATGATCTGTTTTTGGACACCAACATCAAATGGAAATGCCACAGAGAAACGTAACTTCTTTTACCGGACGCAAAACTGATAGGGAAACATTGATATTGATATTAACCCATTCTACCATTAATGATGGGTTTTACCTAAACATTTTTTTATCAAACCCAAACCGAGTCATTTGAGACTACTATACTCACCTTTCTCATAACATCAATGAAGGAACTTTAGTAAGACAGTTAAAAACAAATCATCAGACACTGTGGGGTCAAGAAAAATCATGGAATCTAATTTATTTATTGGTGTTTAAGGTTTGTAAGTAGTAAGGGTATTTGAAAGAATGAAACTTAACCCATTTTGGACTGAATAAGGAGAGATGCCCCTTAAACGCTTAAAATTTACATTTTCCGTGGATTTCGCTAACTGCTTGTTGGGGATTTTCAAGAACAATTTGACATTGGCAGGTCTTACAAATTGCATAGATAGAATATTCCGCTAGTCGTTTGTTAATCCCTCTACAGGCTGCTAAACGTCAAAATTTTAATAAAATCGGCTGTTTTCGGGCAGCAAAATGGGTATGCAATAGATAAACATGACCTCTTTTATCAGACTTAGAATTCCTGAGGGATAATGTATGATAGTATTAAGGGTATTCAAGGGAGCGCGGGGGCTCAGTGGTAGACTGTTGTACTTCTATGCTAGAGGTCCCGAGTTCGATCCCCGTCCGGGACGACTCACGTTGTGTCCTTGTGCAAGGCACTTTGGCCCGGTTGCCGACATGGGGGCACGATGTCCCCGTGTACTAAGGCATACTGCACGTCGATGGTACACATGTCTTCAACCTCTGTAACCCTGCCTGAGCGGAGCCTGAACAGAGTGAGAATGTTGAGGAGCTGACAGTTGCTCGTCGATGCTTGGTGGTTCTCTCCGGGTACTCCGGCTTCCTCCACCTCTAAAACTGTCACGGTCACGATTAGCCATTGTGCAGAAGTATGTGACCTTAAACACAAATAAATAAATAAATAAATAAATAAATAAATAAGGGTATTCAAAAAACCAAGCCTTAACCCTGTTTTGTCGGATTAAAGACAGACAGCCCATGCCGTGTACGCTGCCTACATTACTTGCAAAAATCGACACCCCCCACTAAATCTTCTGCGAGGTGCGGTTTCGGACCCGACCACCAAACGGTTCTGACCACATCAAATAACACACCTTCGTTGTATTTAGCAGCAAGAAATTTCCCCAAGAAGCAAAGACAAAAATACGTCTGCGGAAAATAATGGCAAATATTTTATTTAGCCTGTATTTTGTCCGTATAGAAAATTTCTCACCCACATATACCTAAAAATGATTAAATGATACAATTGGACATATTTCTCTCATAAAACGTGAAAAAACACTTGATTTATTGCATTTTAGGACTGCGCATGTATATTCTTAGAAGATTCTCTGTCTGTTATTAAACTACGGCGTGTCTTTGATCTCGTTAGGGACGATCAGTGATTAGCACCTTTTCAACAAGAGCCATCGAAATTGAAAATAAAAAAAAATAATCAAATTTCACTAAAACCTTTTACAGAATCGTGTTTTTCAGAAAACGCTGTCGGGATTGCGTGTGTCGTTTTCAAAATTCGGATCAGTAAGCACGAAATTATAAATATGTTGTTGTCAATAACAAAATTGAAAGCATGTCGGTCAAACTTGCATGACGTCAGAACTCGACTCGGGTAAAATACTGCGGTGTGGTGAAAGGACGAGAGTAAGAAACGCCGATATCGCAGTAGGCTTAAAATGTCCATGGAATGGTCCTAAAATCAAGTTTATATTTGCAGCTTTATTGCAAATAGGTTTCACGTTGTTTCTTGTTGAAATGTTATTTCCGTCAAGGCCAAGTACCATAGAAAATTTGGAATACTGGGCAGTGGGATAGGACACCTGCCCCATGAACAACTGCCTGCTATTAAAATTAATTAGCGGGGACACCCCCCCCCCCACCCCATGCTGTTTATTTTACCTAGGACACCTGCCCCCATGCTGTTTTTTTACCTAGGACACATGCCCCCCCCCCCCTACTGTTAGAGTAGATTAAACATATTTTATTTGCCATTTGACAATGCAAATCAGGATTGGAGGACAAGTGCTTACCACTTAGAAGCCCCTCCGTTCCTGTACGGTGACTAATAATTTACAATATGGCAGAACGTATTCCATAAATAACAGAATCTCGCAAAATCTAAATATTATAAACATTATAGACAAATACAAATTAAACTGAGAGAGAGAGAGAGAGAGAGAGAGAGAGAGAGAGAGAGAGAGAGAGAGAGAGAGAGAGATATCAAAAAAATAAATAAAATATAAAGAAAACATGAAATACAACATTAGATCCAGTGATGATGCCCGCCACCCACCCATTTGCATTCTGTAGTATCTTGGCCGTAATGGGAGTCTAAATTAACATCTTGATTACAGCCACTGAGCATAGGTTTTCACTTCTGGGGATGTTCACACAACTGTTTTTTCACCAAGTACACCTGCCCTGCCCCCGTTTGTTTGCTAACGGGCCCCTACCCATTGACCTTTCTATTTTTAGAAGCACCAGGGCCGACGGGGAGAGGGCGTTGTTGGGAGCATGGCTAGATTTTGCTATAAAATGGGGTTGAAGGAAGGTACCCTCAAATCTGGGGCGAAAGTGGCGAAAATGACAAAAGGCTACTTCAACGTATGGTAACGGTATAAACTACAGTCGATCTGGGCGATGTACAGACGAAAAATCATACCTTGGAGCCGGTTAGGCAATTTGGCACAAAAAACTCCGACTTCATGCTCAATCGCAGCTCTACAGTAGTCTACAACAGTCCTCAAGTCCATTCCAAACTGATAGAGTCGGGACGAATAGTACTCTCACTTTCCACGCGATGCGTGGTGTTCTTCACGCGGCCTCGACACTCGCAACAGATGCCAAAATGTCGGCCAGGGTGCGTAGAACAAGTTCTGAAAATTAGATGTCGCTGCCTTCAGCGGTCTAGACACGTGAGAAGTGCAATTTTAATGTCTAATTGGCAAATTTTCGTTAATCGTTACCCGCCAAAAAACCTACTCACCGCCGATTTTTTTTCACTTCAACTTCTGACGATTATCTAAGGTTTAAAGATAGTGTCCGGATACCCCTCCCCCGCCGCTCTTTTGGAGCTGGTTAGGCAATGTGGCACCGAAACCTGGGACGTTATGCTCAATCGCAGCTCTACGGTCTCTACAGTCGTCTACAACACTGCCCGTGTCCATTCTAAACTGATAGAGTCGGGACGAATAGTACTCTCACATTCCAAGCGATGCGTGGTGTTTTCCACGCGGTCTGGACACTCCAAACAGATCCCAAAATGTCGGCCAGGGTTCGTAGGACAAGTTCTGAAAATTTCAAGTCGCTGCCTCCAGCGGTCTGAACACCGTTCGTGTATGTCTGAAGTGCTATTTTAATGTCCAATATGCAAATCTTCGTCAATCTTTTCCTGCCTGCCAGAAACCCACTCACCGCCAATTTCTCTTGACTTTAAACTTCTGAGATTCTCGTAGGTTTAAAAGTTGTGTTGGGATCCCTGGTGGCTGTCTTAAAGAAGCAACTTCCATTTACAGTCAACTCTCCACCAGTCACACACAATTGTAACATTTAAGTGGACTTACTGGATCCAGCGAGGAGGCACTGAAGGATTCTGCGCCCATTCCCGACGTCTTTTTTCGAACTGGCTTGAAAAGGAAGGACCAAATTCAAACAATTACCTCCTCTCTCCAAAACACCATATCTCAGCCAATTCTAGACAGATTTCCATGAAATTTTCACTCCTTGTTCATGAATAGTTGTGGCATCACTTTCCATGAAGAGCGACATGAATTTCGCATTTCGTCACGTCGAATTGGAAAAGAGCGTGTGCGCAGGGATTTCTCTGAAAACATCTTGGAAGATTTTAAAGAAAAAATGGCCATTTGCAGTTCTTAGTGTGACATTACAAGTTGCATGGAAAAATATTCCTGTTAGTACTTGTTAACCCTCTACAAGCTACCAGACATCAATATTTTGGATATATTTGAGATAAAATGGACCATTTTCAAATAGACACAACACTCAGTGGGTATGTGTCAAACAAACATAACTCCTTTTGTGGGTCATTAACTTGTCGGACGACGATATTGATATTAACCCACTCCACCGTTAATGATGGTTTTTACCTAAACAATTTTCTTATCAACTGAGTCATTTGAGACGAACGAAATGGTTTGACGCGCCGAAGGCGCGCAGGGACGATTTGGAGGACAAGCCCCTTTCAACCCTCGTTAGCTGTTTGTTGTTGTTGTAGGATGTCAAGGCGCGGTGGAGGAGGAAAAGGAAGGAGGGGGGTGGCTTAACCCCGTCTAGGCTTCTTCCGGCTCTTTTTCTTTGGAGGTGGCTGAGATTGTGATGTGGAAGTCGACGATGTTGAGTTTAGTGTTGAGTTTGGTGAATGGATTGCATGTAATTCCTTTTTGAGATCTGCCTTGGATTGTTCCCTGAACTCGTGGGTTTCGGAGGCGATTCGGTTTCCCATCTCAACTGCCCGCCTTCCCATCTCTATTATTCTCCTTAATTCTTCGGCGATGACTGCAGACTTAGGTGGCTGTGTTGCTGAGATTGACACACCCGGGCTGTCCGGTAGAGAAGGAAGTGGGGAGTGAGGAGTGAGGGGTGGGAGGTGGTGAAAAGGCAACCTCCGGTTCCTCCTCAGTCTCCACCAGACGTTCCTCATCCAACAGTACCGGCTCAGGAGCTGGCAGCTGGTTGGGTGTACTAGTGGGACTAGGAGGGGAACTGGCAGCTGCCTCCAGGACCTCCATCCTCTCGCTCACCTCTTTCTTCCTATTCCGGAAGGCCTCCAGGCGCCTGGAATCCCGGCGCTTGGTGGACGGACTCTTCTTCTTCTTACTCTTCTTCTTTTCAGGGCCAGGTCCAGGCTTCTTCGGGTGAGGACCAGTGTGAGAGGGGTTCCTCTCACAAAAGGTGCTACCTCTCCCCGAAGAAGGTGTGGCGGTGTTGTGCTCTTCAATGACGAACTCCTAGTTCAGATGGACTCTCTTGCCTGTCTCCCGGACAGTCCAGGTGACAGGGCAAGAGATGCCCAGAGCTGCTATTGTTCTCTTCAGTCGCGCTGGTAGTTCCAGTGTTTCCATAATTATGGTGTTAATTAGGATCGAGCCAAGTCATTTGAGACTACTATACTCACCTTTCTCATAACATCAATGAAGGAACTTCAGTGCGACAGTTAAAAACAATTCATCAGACACTGTGGGGTCATGAAGAATCATGGAATCTCATCGGGAAAAGCCATGATTCTCCAGAATCATAAAGTCTAGTTTTTTGTGGGGTTTTTAGGCTTTTCCCTCTGGAAAAGACTATTGTTTTTCTACAGATTATTATTTTTTTGGGTTTTTTTTTTTTTTTTTTTTTTTTTTTTTTTTTTTTTATTTCCACACATTTTGTCCGTACGATTCAGAAGCCATTTTCGAACCGATTTTCACGAAATTTTGCACACGCATAGAGGGGCACAAAATCTAAAAATGTACCGAAGCGGAATTTTCGATTTAACCCTTATTTCGTCAGAATTGGCAAAAAACGGCCAAAATTGGGGTTTATCGGCACTTTCTCGAAACATGTCTTGTAGATTTTTTTAAAACATTCGTCATTGCTAAACCTGTCTGTGACACACCCTTTGGTACACACTACATATCAGGCGATGCATATGGTAACCCTCCACAGGCTGCCAAACATCGAAATTTTGATGAAATAGGCCGGTTTCAGGCCCCCACTGCACCCAAACAATACACGAGAGATAAACATAACGTCCTTTATTGGGAGTGGAATTCACCGAGGATCATTTTTGTAAGTAATAAGGGTGTTTAGAAAACCAAGCGTTAACCCATTTTGAGCTGGTTAAACAGCAATACCCCCATAATGCTCAAAAGTTCGTGTTTTCCGTGGATTTCTCTAAACGAGTCTTGTAGATTTTCAAGAAAAATTGGTCACTCTCAGGTCTTGGTGTGACATTACAAGTTGCATAGATAAAATATTCTGGTCAGCATTAGTTAACCCTCACCGAGCTGCTAAACGTAAAAATTGTGATAAAATGGGCTGTTTTTAGTCACCAACTGCACCCAAATGGTATACCAGAGAGAAAGGGTCCTTCATTTATCGGACGCAAAATTGATCGGAAAATATTTTTGAAAGTGGTAAGGGTATTCAAAATTTGACGTCTTAACCCATTTTGGGCTGGCTAAATAGAGATACCCATTAAAACCTTAAAATACCCGTTTTCTGTGGATTTCTCTAACAACATCTTGTAGGTTTTCAAGAAAAATCGGCTATTTGCAGGTCTTGGTGTGACATTACAACAGCACCCAAAGGGTACACCACAAAGAAAAGTGCCTTCTTTTATCGAGTGCACAATTTATACGGAAACATTTTTGTAAGCAGTAAGGGTATTCAAAAGTCGACGTCTTAACCCATTTTGGGCAGGCTAAAGCGAGATATCCCTTGAAAGCTTTAAATTCCCATTTTCTGTGAATTTCCCTAACGATAACTTGTAGGGTTTCAAGACAAATTGACTATTCGTAGGTCTTTATGTGACATTACAAGTTGCATGGAAAAAAATTTCTGTGGATTTCTCTAACAACATCTTGTAGGTTTTCAAGAAAAATCGGCTATTTGCAGGTCTTGGTGTGACATTACAAGTCGCATGAACAAAATATTCCGGTCAGCATTAGTTAACCCTCCCCGGGCTGCTGAAGGTCAAAATTGCGATAAAATGGGCTGTTTTTGCACACCAACAGCACCCAAAGGGTACACCACAAAGAAAAGTGCCTTCTTTTATCGCACGTACAATTTTTACAGAAACATTTTTGTAAGTAGTAAGGGTATTCAAAAGTCGACGTCTTAACCCATTTTGGGCAGGCTAAAGAGAGATATCCCTTGAAAGCTTTAAATTCCCATTTTCTGTGAATTTCCCTAACGGTAACTTGTAGGGTTTCAAGACAAATTGACTATTCGTAGGTCTTTATGTGACATTACAAGTTGCATGGACAAAATACTCCGGTGAGCGTTTTTTAACCATCTACAAGCTGCATGTTGTTAACATGGGACTGTTTTCAGACACGCACAGCACCTAATGTATACATGAGAGATAAACATAATCTCCTTTGTTTGAAGTGGAATTCACAGAGGACCATTTTTGTAAGTAATAAAGGTATTCAAAAAGCCAAGCGTTAACCCCTGTTGGGGAGGTTAACAGGGATACCCATCAAAAGCTTAAAAAATCGTTTTCCCTGGATTTCTACAAACATTTTGTGGGGTTTTCAAGAGAAAATGGCCGTTGATAGGTCTTGGTGTCATATGACCAGTTGCATGGATCAATTATTCTGGTAGGCATTTGTTAACCCTTCATGGGCTGCTAAATGTAAAAAAAAATTGAGGAAATAGTCTGTTTTTGGACACCAACAACATCAAATGGAAATGCCACAGAGACACGTAACTTCTTTTACCGGTCGCAAAACTGATAGGGAAACATTGATATTGATATTAACCCATTCTACCATTAATGATGGGTTTTACCTAAACATTTTTTTATCAAACCCAAACCGAGTCATTTGAGACTACTATACTCACCTTTCTCATAACATCAATGAAGGAACTTTAGTGAGACAGTTAAAAACAACTCATCAGACACTGTGGGGTCAAGGAAAATCATGGAATCTAATCGGGAAAAGCCATGATTCTCCAGAATCATAAAGTCTAGTTTTTTGGGTTTTTTTTTTTTTTTTTTCCCACACATTTTGTCCGTACGATTCAGAAGCCATTTTCGAACCGATTTTCACGAAATTTTGCACACGCATAGAGGGGCACAAAATCTAAAAATGTACCCAAGCGGAATTTTCGATTTAACCCTTATTTCGTCAGAATTGGCAAAAAACTGCCAAAATTGGGGATTATCGGCACTTTCCCGAAATACGTCTTGTAGATTTTTTTTATACTTTCATCATTGCTAGACATGTCTGTGACACGCCCTTTGATACACACGACATATCAGGCGATGCATATGGTAACCCTCCACAGGCTGCCAAACATCGAAATTTTGATGAAATAGGCCGGTTTCAGGCTCCCACCGCACCCAAACAATACACGAGAGATAAATATAACTTTCTTTACTGGGAGTGGAATTCACCGATGATCATTTTTGTCAGTAATAAGGGTGTTAAAAAAACCAAGCGTTAACCCGTTTTGGGCTGGTTAAACAGCAATACCCCCATAAAGCTCAAAAATTTGTATTTTCCGTGGATTTCTCTAAATGAGTCTTGTAGATTGTCAAGAAAAATTTGTCACTCCCAGGCCTTGGTGTGACAATAGAAGTTGCATGGACAAAATACTGCGGTGAGCATTTGTTAACCCTCCACGGGCTGCTAAAAGTCAAAATTGTGATAAAATGGGCTGTTTTTGGACGCCAACAGCACCCAATGGGTACACCTCAAAGAAATGTGCCTTCTTTTATCGAGCGCACAATCTATACGCAAATATTTTTGTAAGTAGTAAGGGTATTGAAAAGTCGAAGTCTTAACCCATTTTGGACAGGCTAAAGAGAGAGACCCCTTAAAATCTTAAAATTCCCATTTTCTGTGGATTTCTCTAAAAACATCCTGTAGGTTTTCAAGAAAAAATGACGACTCGCAGGTCTTTGTGTGATATTACAAGTTGTATGGACAAAATATTCCGGTGAGCGTTTATTAACCCTCTAGAGGCTGCCAAGCATCGTAATTTTGTTGAAATGGGCTGTTTTCAGGCACGCACATCACCCAACGTGTACCTTAGAAATAAACATAATCTCCTTTGTTGGAAGTGGAATTCACCAAAGACCATTTTTGTAAGTAATAAGGGTATTCAAAAAACCAAGCGTTAACCCATTTTGTGGTTGCTAATAGTGATACCCATCAAAGGCTTAAAAATTTATGTTTTCCCTGGATTTCTTTACAAACATCTGGTAGGGTTTTCGAGAGAAAATGGCCATTGATAGGTCATGGTGTCACATTACCAGTTGATTGGATAAATTATTCCGGTAAGCATTTGTTAACCCTCCATGGGCTGCTAAATGTCAAAATTTTGAAAAAATAGTCTGTTTTTGAACAACAACAACATCAAATGGGAATACAACAGAGAAACGTAACTTCTTTTACCGGGCGCAAAACTGACAGGGAAACATTTTTGTAAGTAGTAAATGTATTCAAAAATCGAGGTCTTAACCCATTTTTAACTGGTTAAGGAGATATACCCCTTAAAAGCTTAAAATTCCAGTTTTCTGAGGATTTCTCAAAAAAAATAATTCAAGAGCAATTAACCATTCGCAGGTCTTCGAGTGACATTACAAGTTGCATGAACAAAATGTTTCGGTAACCATTTGTTAACCCCCCAGAGGCTGCCAAGCATTGACATTTGGAGAAAATGGGCTGTTCTTGGGCAACCATAACACCAAATGTGTACCTACGAGATAAACATAACCTCCTTCATTGGAAGTGGAATTCACCGTCGATCATTTTTGTAAGTAATGAAGATATTCACAAAACCAAGCATTAACCCTTTAGAGCTGGTTAAAGAGAGATACCCCTCAAAAGGTTAAAAATACATGTTATCTGAGGATTTCTTTAAAAACATCCCGTAGATTTTCAGGAAAAAATGGCCATTCTCATATCTTAGTGTGACATTACAAGTTGCATGTACAAAATATTCCTGTAAACATTTGTTAACCCTATGCAGGTTCTCAAACATCAAAATGTTGATAAAATAGGCTGTGTTTGCGTACCCACAGCACCTGAAGTTGGGAGGAGAGATCAAAATAAGTGGAAGTAGAATTCACTGAGAATTATTTTTGGAAGTAATAAGAGTATTCCAAAAACAACACTTAACCCGTTTTGGGCTGGAAAAACAATGATACCCATCAAAAGCTTAAAATTCCTGTTCTCCCTGGATTTCTCTGAAAACATCTTGTAGATTTTAAAGAAACAAGAGGCCCCAGGGGGCCTGAGGGCGCTCACCTGACATGGTAGCCTAAATATCAACCCAGAGAATTGATTTCCACAAGTTGCATCTGCTCCTCCTAATAAAAGCTGAAACCAAATATCTAAATATTCTGACCAGTGGATCTAAAAAAAGATTTTTAAAGAATATTCCTCATATTGAACTAAGTCATAATTCGGGCTCCCACAGGGAGCCCATATATGAACCCAGGGACTTGGCTTTAACAAACCTGAAACTCACACCCCTAAGGATTCTGCACACCAATTATCAAAACATTCCGACTGCTGGATCTGAAGAAGAAGATTTTTAAAGAAAATTCCTCATTTTGAACCAAGTTACAATTCGAGCTCCCACAATCAGCCCAAATATGGACCTAGGGACATGGCTTGAACAAACTTGAATCTTACCCCCCTAAGGATGCTGCATAAAAAATATCAAAAGCATTCATCTGCTGGATCTGAAGATTTTTAAAGAAAATTCCTCATTTTGAACTAAGCTGTCATTCAGGCTCCCATAGTGAGCCCAAATATGAACCAAGGGACTTGGCTTGAACAAACTTGAATCTCAGCCCCCTAAGGTTGCTCCATGCTAAATATCAAAACATTCCAACTGCTGAATCTGAAGAAGATTTTTAAAGAAAAATTCCTCATATTGACTACGTTATAATTTGGGCTCCCACAGGGAGCCAAAATATAGTCCCATGGACTTGGCTTTAACACACTTGAATCCCCCCCCCCCCACCCCCAAGGATGCTACTCACCACATATCAAACCATTCCGACTGCTGGATCTGAAGAAGAAGATTTTTAAAGAAAATTCCTCATTTTGAACAAAGTTACAATTCAAGCTCCCACAGTGAGCCCAAATATGGACCAAGGGACATGGCTTGAACAAACTTGCATCTCACCCCCCTAAGGATGCTGCATACCAAATATCACAAGATTCTGCATGCTGGATCTTGAGAAGAAAATTTGCCTGAAATGCACTAAGTTCAAATTTGGGCTCCTATACTGAGCCCAAATATAAACCCAGGGGGCCGATTTGAACAAACTTGAATCAGATCCACCCCACGATGTTGCATACCAAATATCACAAGATTCTGCCTGCTGGATCTGGAGAAGATTTTTGAAGAAATTTGCCTGAAATGCACTAAGTTTGAATTTGGGCTTCTATAATGAGCCCAAATATGAATCCAGGTGGCCGATTTGAACAAATTGGAATCAGATCCACCCCACAATGTTGCATACCAAATATCAAAAGATTCTGCCTGCTGGATCTGGAGAAGAAGATTTTTTAAGAAATTTGCCTCAAAAGCACTAAGTTCAAATTTGGGCTCCTATACTGAGCCCAAATATAAACCCAGGGAGCCGATGTGAACAAACTTGAATCAGATCCACCCCACAATGTTGCATACCCAATATCAAAAGATTCGGCCTGCTGGATCTTGAGAAGAAGATTTTCAAAGAAATTTGCCTGAAATGCATTAAGTTCAAATTTGAGCTCCTATACTGAGCCCAAATATAAACCCAAGGGGCCGATTTGAACAAACTTGAATCAGATTCACCCCACAATGTTGTATACCAAAGATCAAAAGATTCTGCCTGCTGGATGTGGAGAAGAAGATTTTCAAAGAAATTTGCCTGAAATGCAGTAAGTTCAAATTTGGGCTCTTATACTGAGCCCAAATATAAACCCAGGGGGCCGATTCGAACAAACTTGAATCAGATCCACCCCACAATGTTGCATGCCAAATATCAAAAGATTCTGCCTGCTGGATCTGGAGAAGAAGATTTTTTAAGAAATTTGTCTGAAATGCACTAAGTTCGAAATCGGGCTCCTATACTGAGCCCAAATATGAACCCAGGGGGCCGATTTGAACAAACTTGAATCAGATCCACCCTACAATGTTGCATACCAAATATCAAAAGATTCTGCCTGCTGGATCTGGAGAAGAAGATTTTTTAATGTTTTTCCCATTGCCTACAGTCATAGGACCCAGTCACCAATGCTTGGAGTGAAAGTCCTCTAAAATGGGCAACATAAGTATAAACGATTGACTAAACTAGACTTTATCTCTATGTTGGGATCATGATTAACAATGGAACATAAATATGTGACCTGAAACACCAATAAATAAATAAATAACACTGCGGTCATGATTAGCCATATGTGACCTTAAACACCAATAAATAAAAAAAAATAACTTTCTATTGGTGAGTGGATGGGTGAATTCAATCATGAATTTATAGCGGTAAAAGTACATTCGCAAGTTGTCTGAACCCATATTCTCACTTTTCACTCGAGAGATAAAAATGACGACTCTGACCACGCATCCCATTTGATCTGTTAAATGCTGTGTTCAGTCATTCGTCCCCTCAATTGTTCATTTACTCTTTCATTCGTTGATTTATCCATTCATTCATGCAAATTGTGTGGCCAGAATTCGACCTGATGTTAAACTGTTAAAAGTGCTAAAAGTCGTGTTCTTCAATTCTCTCACTCAGTCGATTACTAATTCATTCACTCGTCACTCACTAAGCCATTCTCTCATGGACCCTGGTTGTTCAGAGTGCCAATAAAAACCCAATAAAAACTTAAATATTCTACAAAACTTGTGCTCACAAGTAATTTAGAACATATAAACTAGTCATCCATTATTTTATTTATTTCTTTATTAATTCATTTACTCCTCACTCATAACTCATTAATTCAACCATTCAGTCATCGACCCTTGTTGTTTAGAGTGCCAATAAAACCAAATAGAATCTATTCTTCTTTTTAAAAAAAAAAATGTGCTCAAACGTAATTCAGAACATTTTATTCATTCATTTCTTCTTTTGTTCACTTGTTTATTAATTCATTCATCCATTATTCATTAACTCATTAATTCTTCCATTCACTAATTGACCCTGGTTGTTTAGAGTGCCAATAAAACCAACTAAAAACTTATTCTTTTTTCCAAAAAATGTGCTCAGATGTAATTTAGAACATTTAATTCATTCATTCGTTCATTCATTTACTTATTCATTCATTTATTGATTTTGTTTATTTATTCCATGACCTGGTAATTGATAATGCTGGAAAAACCCAATAAATTATTCATTGCATAAACTTCGTGCTCATAACTATTTAGAATTATGCTTGACGTCTTATTGATTTATCCATTCATTCACTTATTCATCTATTCATGCTCTTATTTGCTCGGTTGATGAATGATTGGGTGAGTGAGTGATTGGGTGCATGGCTGGATGTGCGCACGAATGGATAAATGAATGCGAGAAATATTGGAACTGGAAACTTGTTTATTTCTGATCTAACCTGATGTTAAACGTGTTGGACGCTGAGCATATTCGTTCTGGAACCCTGGTTCCAGTAAATGCCGATACACCGTAATAAAACGTATCAATTGTATAAAATTTAGGTTCACAAGTAAGTATTTAGATTTCTGTTTGTCATCTCATTGATTCATCGGTTCGTTCGCTCATTGGTCCGTTCGTTCATTTCTTCATTCATCCATGTACTCGGCTGGTGCATGGGTGGGCGAGGGAATGGGTGAATGGTTGGATGGGTGGATGGATGGGAGAATCAATGAAATATCAAAACCAGTAACTTGTTGGCCACAATCCGACTACACCATAAAAAAAAGTAAAATAATGGCAAATGTTGGTTAAACCGTACCCTACTCTCGTTATCGACTCCACCCCCCCCCCCCTAGAATAAACAGTTTCTTCATGTGTATTGCACTATGGTTCTCCTCCAAAACTTTTATAGCATCGTCCTTTACTTGAAAATGGAATATGTATATATGTTTTTGTTTACATTTTTGTTTTTTATCTGGTCAATACATTTAACCACTCCAACACTGCATACGACTCGATTTGAATCTTGTACAACTTCACTCAAACTTGCTTATACTGATTTTCAACTACAATTTCCCATGGATGTATATGTGGACACAGGTTGGCGCTATCAACCTGGACTTGGTGACCGGCCCCCCTGTTATTATGTCGTCGGATAGCATTTCATTGGACGAGATCCAGAATAATCTGAATTACGATCTACAATCAATTTTTAACGAGAGAGCTCATGAGACAGAATCTACAAACTATTTGCCATCAGCTGTCCTTAATAATGACTGTAAATATTATTTACCAGAAGAAATGCCCCCCAGTTTTAATCATCACCAGCAAGAACACTTCTCAATTCTTCACCTAAACTGTCAAAGCCTCAAGGCCCATTGGGATTCTTTTAAAGAGTTGCTGTTTAAAATTCAATATTCTCACAACCATTTTGATGTCATTGGTTTGACTGAAATATTCCAAATTCCCCCCAAATGTTCCTACACATTAAATGGCTACCATCCCATTATAAGCATTACAAGACCAGATGGCGATGATGGACGTGGTGGCATTGGAATGTACATCAAAGAGGATACAGCTTTTAAGATCCGTCAGGATCTTTCGATATTTATCCCACATGTCATTGAATCTCTGTTCATCGAAATTAATTCCAGTAAGTCTGCTAAATTGATAGGGGTAATTTATAGACCCAACACACAACCTAAGGCTGACATTGATCTGTTTTTGGCCAAATTAAACGAAATAACCGACAAAATAAACCAGGAGAACAAAAAATCGTACATAATGGGGGACTTTAACATTGACCTTTTGAAATTGGGTGTTCACACCAAAACCGCCACTTATTTAGATACCATGATCAGCCAAGGCTTCCTGCCGCATATCACTAAGCCTACTAGAGTAACGTGTCACTCTGCCACACTAATCGATCACATATTTACAAACAATATTTTGTCAACATCCCAATCAGGCATAATCATCACAGATGTTTCAGACCATTTTGCTACTTTCCATACTGAAACAGCTCAGAAAACCTATGACACTCCAACCATAACCCTAAAGCGAAAAATTAATCCTGATAGTATAGCAGTCTTTAAAACGCTACTGTCACAAAGCGACTTTTCCCCCGTATTCGATTCTAACTGTCCAAATTCTGCATACAACATCTTTATGGACATCTATCAATCTGCTTTCGAGACGGCTTTTCCTCTGAAAAATACTAAATTAAGAAAAAAATTCGTAAAGCAAAATCCCTGGATGACGAAGGGGCTCCTAATCTCATCAAACAATAAATCTAAATTCTACAACAAAAAATTGAGATACCCAACTGAGCTGAATATTAGGAAATATAAAAACTATTGTAAGATATTTAACAAGATTAAAAAACAAAGTAAAGCAATGTACTACTCAAATATACTATCAGAAAACAAAGGTAATTTACGCAGAACGTGGCAAATTATTAATGATGCCTTACTTAAAACAAACCGCGGGAGTACCTTACCACAAAGTTTTATAATAGAAAATATTAAAGAAATTAACAGCCCAACTGAAATAGCCCAAGAATTCAACAAGTTTTTCGCGAACATAGGAAAACGCACTAGTGAACAAATAAACAAATCTCAGAAAAACTTTTTAGACTTCATGGATAATGATCAACTACACAGCTTCTACATAACCCCAACAACTGAATACGAGGTGGCTGCTGTTGTCAATTCTCTTAAGCCCAAAAATAGTGAGGACTGTGATGGCATTACTTCGAACCTACTAAAACAATCAATTAATCTAATAGCCCGTCCTCTAACCCACATCATTAATATGTCCTTTACCCATGGAATAGTCCCTGATAGGATGAAGATAGCAAAAGTTATTCCGATTTTTAAAACTGGAGATGAGCATGCATTTAATAATTATAGGCCCATAAGTATTTTAC
>CM062296.1:435421644-435450655 GCA_031216915.1 Pictodentalium vernedei | reverse complement strand
ATGAGCCTATATTCAAGTGCACAGTGTTCTCTCAAAACATGCAGCACATACGCACATACGAGTATTCGAGGACCAGCAAAGGCCAGTGTTTGGGGCCTAGTGAGGACCAGGCTTTGGGGACTAGTGAGGACCAGGCTTTGGGGTCCAAGGCATGGGTACCAAGGTTTGAGGACCAGTGTCAGAAATAATGTCTAACCATCGTCACTTAACTCAGTACTAAAGTTTCTCCTACCAATAGTGTTACCGTTTGCAACCAAGGTCTTGGCTTATTCCACCACTCTGCTGAATCCATCACTACTACTATGAGATGTGCTTGTACACAATGTGCAAATAGCATATGTAGCAGCGCATCAGCACATGCAAAGTGTTCCAATATGTGCCTGTGTGCAAGTGCGCAATGTGCTCACAAAACATGCAGCACATGCGCACATACGACGGGTATTTGAGGACCAGTGAGGACCAGTGTTTAGGGACTAGTGAGGACTAGGCTTTAGGGACTAGTGAGGACCATTGTGAGGACTAGTGACTACTATGAGATGTGACTGTACGCAATGTGCAAATAGCACATGTAGCACATGCAAAATGTACCAATATGTGCCTGTGTGCAAGTACACAATGTGCGCACAAAACATGCAGGCAGCACATGCGCACATGCTGGTATTTGAGAACCAGTGTTTGAGGACTAGTGAGGACCAGGCTTTGGAGACTAGTGAGGACCAGTGTGAGGACTAGTGACTACTATGAGATGTGATTGTACACACTGTGCAAATAACACACGTAGCACATGCAAAATTTGCCAATATGTGCCTGTGTGCAAGTGCACAATGTGCGCACAAAACATGCAGCACATGCGCACATATGGGTATTTGAGGACCAGTGTTTGAGGACTAGTGAGGACCAGTGGCTGAGAACTATTTCTGACCCTGGCCCTCAAACCTTTGTCCCCAAGCCTTGGTTCCCGCGCCTTGGTCCCCACAAGTCGCCAAAGCCTGGTCCTCACTTGCCCTCAAACACTCGTCATCAAATACCCGTATGTGCGCATGTGCTGCATGTTTTGTGCGCACATTATGCACTCCTCACTAGTCCTCAAACACTGGCCCACACTAGTCCCCAAAGCCTGGTCCTCACAAGTCCCCAAACACTGGTCCCCACTGGTCCCCAAATACCCGTATGTGCGCATGTGCTGCGTGTCTTGTGTGCACATCATGCACTTGCACACAGGCACATTTTGCATGTGCTACATGTGCTATCTGCACATTGTGTACGATCACATCTCATAGTAGTCACTAATCCTCACACTGGTCCCCACTAGTCCCCAAAGTCTGGTCCTCACTTTTCCCCAAAGGATGGCCTTTGCTGGTCCTCAAATACTTGTATGTGCGTATGTGCTGCATGTTTTGAGAGCACATTGTGCATTTGCACACAGGCACATATTGGTACACTTTGCATGTGCTGATGTGGTACATGTGCTATTTGCACATTGTGTACAATCACATCTCATAGTAGTAGTGGTGGATTTAGAAGAGTGGCGGAATAAGTCAAGACCTTGGTTGCAAACGGTAACGCCGTTGGTAGCAGAAACTTTAGTACTGAGTTAAGACGGTGGTTAGACAAAATTTCTGACACTGGTCCTCAAACCTTGGTCCCACACTAGTTCCCAAAGCCTGGTCCCCACTAGTCCCAAAGCCTGGTCCTCACTAGTCCCCAAACACTGGCCCCCATTGGTCCACAAATACCCGTATATGCGCATGTGCTGTATGTCTTGTGCGCACATTGTGCACTTGCACACAACCAGATATTTTCACATTTCGCATGTGCTGATGTGCTGCATGTGCTATTCGCACATTGTGTACGTAGATCATAATCGTTGGAACGAAGAAGATGATGGACGTGATCTGATTGGTTATTTTATCAGAAGTAGTAACAAAACAGACGGAAGAGAGCAAGTCATACTCCAGAAGAACGGGAAAGCACTCTATGGAAGCAGGTCGGAGAAACGAGGATTTTGACCTGGAATAACAAAATTCGAGCATACATAAAATATCCCTGTCCAAAATGAAGCTTTACTAAGTCGGTTTCGATAGTTTGCGGTGGATTTTGGTGCTTTGGAGGGATTGTCAGGTTTATTTGGGTAATTATTAAGGACGTTGTTTCAAAAACAATACTCCAGTTGAATCGAACACGACCTTTAAATTAAAAGGTCTATAGCCCTACGTGCTAGTCTAAACAGGTGCGTTTCGGTTAAAAAGGGTACCTTCCGGATTTACGGGCATTCTCGGGCTCATTTTGGGTAATTCTGCGAATCGGAAAATTACTCTTGTGCAATCGTACATACCCTTCGAACATATCCCTATCCTATAAGACGCTTTTGGGTAACATAGCAACCACGTGTCATCATAGAATCAAAGATGGCAGCCTCCTGTATACAAAATGGTCGACGGAAACAAGTATCACCCCCACAAACATGCGCACTCACATCACCCACCACCATGACAATGACGTCAAACCATGGCTGCTCACCGGGGCTACCATGACAACCACGTGATACCCATAATACATTGCGGTATGACGTCACTTCCAGGATCCACCAGCCGGGGTCCACCTGATAGGGGTCGAAAATAACATCTCCTACTACTCACGACAGATGGTGGTGACCATGGACAACTGGTGGCCTTGGAGCTTGGAAAGGTGTGGGTGGTCTAGAAAGACGGATCAAACAGGTACTAGAAACCATAACTATCATCAGATAGATATCCTGCAAAAGGTATCCTATAAAGGGTATCGTCAACAGGTATCTTCAAAAAGTATCTTCAAAAGTTATCCTCAAATAGTACAATACTATGTGTCCTCAAATACCGAGATGAGTCGTAAAGCAGTAAGTAGAGTCACTCGTTCGAGCAATTGCTCTATATTTCATTGGCTCGATGAGATTTGAGTCGCTCGAGCGATCTGATGTAACTATCACGTCTTTCCTATTTTTCAGTAGGCGCGGCAGAAAACTTTTGTGTCCGGTAAATAAAGTCGATCATAGGACAGATCACGGTGACATTTGGTAAGTCAACAGTAATGATCCTAGAGATGTAAAGGTCCAGAATCCAAGCTTTACCCATAACCCCAACAATACCCCTGGGCCTAGCATTAGTAAACTACTTGTACCAACTGTGGGCCAGCACTAGAACACCTAACATAGATATTTGTACTAAGGGCTAACAATAGGCATATGGGGTACAAAGAGTTTCTCCTATACTACTCTACCAGACAACAAAGCATAACACTGCGTGGCTTAGCATTACGTAGTATCCGTACTTACTTAGGACAGTATAACGAGTAGGTGGATCAATAGTACTATGGGCTACCTCTGAACCCGCGGGAATACAGACCTTACATCATATCAGGGTTGGGGTATTCGTATTCGTATTCGGTATTCAGTCGTATTCAATACATAGTTTCAAGTATTCGAATGTATTCAGTACTCATGCAATTTTAAAGTATTCGTATTCGAATACAGTCAAATTTGAGGTGTATTCATGAATACTTTTTGAATACTTTTTGAATACTTTTCTTGTTTTTAATACACACGTATACAGTATTTGTAAAAAAAATATTGTGATTATCTCTATTAGAAAGTAGTAAAGAATTAAACTAATACTTTTGAAGTGCTTTTTAACAGCAACAGGCTAATTCACTTTGATGGCTGTTTCAAATAACTTGTTTGTTTCACTGTAAACTGAACATTGTAATTGTACAGATTATTCTTAGGGCAAAGGATATCAGTCTGGCCAAAGTATTGATTTTTAATCCCTAAACAACTCCATTATCCAATTTATTCTAATCTAATACTTTTCTACAGTAATAGTAGAAATAAGGTGTAGACTGATAGATCTATAAAATTATTGTGCTTGAATTACCACATTTTTCCAATAGCGCAGTAATTGCTTAATTGATTTTTGTGAATAGCACTGGCCAGTTTTTTTTATTCTCACCAGCAATGTATTTTTAAATATTAATAAAAGACATGAAGCAAAGAGGCTACAATTAGCCACGATTAATAGACATTATTGGGGGTCATAAAATGCAGTTTAGAA
Source organism: Pictodentalium vernedei (assembly GCA_031216915.1). NCBI lineage: Eukaryota > Metazoa > Mollusca > Scaphopoda > Dentaliida > Dentaliidae > Pictodentalium > Pictodentalium vernedei. The sequence continues at coordinate 435,446,570 of CM062296.1, read as the reverse complement.
GAAAAAAAACTTTAAAAAATACCCCAAAAATTGTGTTAATTTCTCACAGTTCCCTATTTAATGATTTTATTTTTCCATTTTTTCCTTCCAAACTGCATCTTATGACCCTACTTTGGGGTCATAAGATGCAGTTTAGAAGAAAAAAAATCCTGAAAAAAAAGAAAAAAAATTGGCGTTGATAGTATGTATATGGCGATATATATATATATTTAAAACGAGCTCATTCCAATGAGGGGTCATAAACTATGTTTTTCAGACAAAAAGTTAAAATGTCATGTAGAAAAATGGTAAAAATTGGTATTCTTGTTCTGTAATTTTTACATAGAAGTGTTGAAAAACTAATTCTTCACCTATAATCCCTTATACCCTTAATCCCAATAAGAATGATCAAATTATCATCCATTTACAAGAAATAATTTTAAAAGGTATTCAAGTATTCATATTTGTATTCATGATACATTGTAAAGTATTCGTATTCAAATACATTTGAAATTTGTGTATTCGTATTCGTATTCATAAAATTTCAAAGTATTCGTATTCAATACATTTACAATGTATTCGCCCAAACCCTGCATCATATACTACTACTTTATACAACCATGCATTACCCCCTACTCCCACCCACCCCCCCCCCCCCCCCACCCACCCCCACCCTCCCCACAATACTGCTTGACCTTGCATTACAGTATGTGGAGAGTGGATTGTAACTAAATCACTCGCGGAGTGGAGTTATCACCCAAGCTATAACTTTCAAACTGTGTACATATCGACAAAAAACACAAGTAATGTTTCAGCCAATGGACCCCCTGGTTTAACCCGGAGGTCCTTTGGCTGAAACTTTGCTTGTGCTGGTTATGCTTTGCAACAAATTTGCAATTATTGCTTGGGTGGAATCTCCACTCTGCGGGTGATTTAGTGATAATACACTCTCCACGTACTGTAGGTACTACCCCTACCTGTCATAGGATAATATAAAGCCTTAGATAGATAGCGGTATTAAGGACTAATAGTAGACCAACAGTGATACAGACCGTGCATCCTTTACCACCACACTAGACAACCACCCTGCATTACCCCACCTCACGTCACAATACCGCTTGGCCTTGCAAAACGTACTACCTATACTCTCTGTGGACCAGGAGACCACCCTAGATAAGTAATGGAACGAAAGGCTAAAATTGGACCAGTAGCGATGCAAACCGCACAGCCTGTACTTCCACACTAGACAATCATGCACTACCCCCACCACAATACTGCCTAGGCTCGCATTATGTACCACCAGCTACAGAAATATACGAAGCATTAGGTCGATAAGTTGTACCAAGGATTAACAGGGGTATATAGCATCCAGACTACACTACAGTTCTAAACAACCAAGGACAACCTCGCCATACCACACTGGACGACCATGCATTACCTTCACCCACCCCACGATACCACCTGGACTAGCATAACGTACTGCCTATACAGGTCAAAGCATTTGATCAATTAGTAGTACCAAGGACTAAAAGGGGATCTGCATGGGGCATATACGGCTACTGCCATATCAGGCCAGTTCGAGAAACCTGACACCCCTGACTCGAAATAAAAAGCGGCCAACGTTTCTATGAAGTCGCGAGCGCATCGTGGCGTCGCGACGTCAATAGCAACATCAACCGTTTCACGGGGAAAACTTTCAAGAAAACTCGCCTTCCCCCATCAATATTCCATCACATAGTCATACTATATACCCACAGACCTGCGTGTATATGCATCAATATGCATACCTAAGCATACTATATATGCAGGACGTACACCAATTGCAGGATAAAGACGGATAGGGCACAGGAAAGAGTTGCTCCGCCAAAAGCTCCGGTTCCTATGGTGATTTAACTCTAGCTGTTCCGACAAAGCTCCGGGTGGCCGAGCATGATTCACACGTGCTATACTGCTGGTTGTGTAAAGTGGACCTTCATCATTGCGGGTAACAAAACTCATAAGTGGCTAAGATAGCGAGTGAGGGGGCTATACAAAAAAAAATCGGTGTTTGACGATGATTTTTGATGCCTGTGGATTTTCAGGTTTACATTTATTTATTGGTTTATAAAGGTGCTTTCAGTCTCTGTGACTATGCCATGGTCACCACGCAGGTGCAATGTCAAGTTTATCAAACAATTCTTACCTTTCATTCTCACTTTAGAGCACACACTCCCCAGACTTTAATTAACGATTCATATTTCAACAGTAAAACGGAACTTGTTTACAAACGTAAACAAGAACTGCTCAAATTCTCGGTGTTTAATTTCTAATTTATTTTGTATCATTAAAAGATAATCCAGTGAAACGATTCGTAACATATTATTGTTTTTTGGTCATGCTCCATTATTCCGATCCGACCAGTCACCCAACGCGTATGTATCGGCGGCACTGATTGGTTAGCGGAATGTGTTGATTGACAGGATTTCAGCATGATGCTGAATTAATTTAGCATGATGGTGAATTATTTTAGCATGATGTTGAATTAATTTAACACCATGCTTAATTATTTGAGCATGATGTGAATTAATTAAGCAAAATGCTAAATTATTTTGCACGATTTCACGGATGCTACATAAATAATACACGATGATGCCGGATTAATTAAGCATGATCCTGAATTATGAGAGGGTCATGCATTTTAATTCGGCATGATGCTTAACTATTTGAGCATGATGCTTTCTTATTTTTCACTATTTTATGAATACTGCAGAAATAATATAGCATGATGCTGAATTAATTTCGCATGATGCTGAATTACGGGAGGATCGGGCATTAATATTAAGTTAGCATGGTGCTTAATTATTTAAGCATCATGCTATTTTATTTTGCGCGATTTAACGAATGCTGCATAAATAATATAGCATGATGCTGAATTAATTTAGCATGATGCTAAATTACGGGAGGATCATGCACTTTAATTAAGCATGATGCCAAATTATTTAAGTATCATGCTATATTATTTTGCGCAATTTAACGAATGCTGCATAAACAATATAGCATGATCCTGAATTATTTTTGCATGATGCTGAATTGCGGGAGGATCATGCACTTTAATTGAGCATGATGACCAATTATTTAAGCATGATTAAGCTGTACTATTTGGTATGATTTCACGAATGCTACATAAATAACATAGCATGATGCTGAAATCAAGTCCGCGTACTGAAGGGTCATACATTTTATTTTAGCATGGTACTCTACTAATTAAGCATGATGCTATATTGTTTGGTATGATTTCATGAATGCTGCCTAAATAATTAAGCATAATGCCTGAATAATTAAGAACGATGCTTAAATAATTAACCATCATGCAATATTATTTAGGCATCATGCTACATTCTTTGAGCATCGTGCTATATTATCTAACAGTATGCCTAATTCATGGATTTATGAGCCTGTCCTCACGTCATACCTGTGTTACAAGAATCACTCCATCAACTAGCATTGATATTGTTTGTGTATTTACGGTATATAAAACATTACAATTGTAATATATTTCTAATCACAGTGACACATGAATATGTACCGCAGGGAAATAACATAGCCAGAATGGCTGTCTACCTGTTATCTCCCGTTTCAAAAATATTTCATCGTTGCAACCGACTGTAAATGTTCATTTAGAGATTTCAGTATTTTTCTTTCACGTGAAGCAACAATGGTGGGGGAAGGTGGGGTTGGTGGTGAGAAGGTTGATGTGTTTGGTGGATATCGGTACTTTCGTGCGTCTGCAGACTTGGCAGTAAGCCAAACTCATCTGTGGACGAGATAACCAGACAAGATAACGAAAGTAATCTAAGGTGCTCACAAGGCCTAAATTTGTTATCTATGCGTATCATATCACGGGTGGCGCAATACACATTATTACTTTACATTTGGGATCGTTTCTTGTATCCCCTGGCATTTCACATTAGTAGCACAAGGATAAGGTCAAGTATAGCTGGTTAATTATATATCTAAGCTGCCCACATTTGGCGAACTTTATCCCGTACATTGTTTGTCAAGTCAATTCATAGAGTAGAGTAGTGAACAAAGCAGGTGGCTACTGAGGCGATGGTCTAGTCAACCCACTGATAGACATTAGGTCAACAAGACAATCACCTCAGTAGGTTCCAATCTGACAATATGGGCAATATGGATTGTTACATTGGGCATTAACTGGAAATGAAGATGAAAGCTTTGATATTAATTTTTTTTTCAAAACTTGATCCAATTATTAATGTTACGAAGTTCAGATTCCAGCTCGGTCCATATTTTGGGGAAGTTTAAGATGGGTAACTTATGCAGTTTATTTGGCGAAGATCGGTTGATAAATGCGACTTGGAGCAACTCAGCACTTTTGGGCTTCTAGAGTGCCCAATTTTTGGAGGGTCAGGTAATTAATTTTGGTGGCAATCCTCATGAATCTATTTGTGCCACCCCACAAAGCAGTTTATTTGGCGAAAATCAGTTGCTAAATGCCATTAGGAGCAACACAGCATTTTGGGCTCCTAGGGTGCCCAATTTTTGGAGGGTCAGGTACCTAATTTTGGTGGTAATCTTCATGAATGTATTTGTGCCACCCCACAATTACAGTTCATTTGGCGAAAATCGGTTGATAAATACGATTTGGAGCAACTCAGCACTATTGAGCTCCTAGGGTGCCCAATTTTGGGAGGGTGAGGTACCTAATTTTGGAGGCAATCTTCATGAATCTATTTGTGCCACCCCACAATGCAGTTTGTTTGGCGAAAATCGGTTGATAAATACGATTTGGAACAACTCAGCACATTTGGGATCCTGGGGTGCCCAATTTTGGGAGGGCGAGGAACCAAATTTTGGTGGTAATCTTCATGAATCTATTTGTGCCACCCCACAATGCAGTTCATTTGGCGAAAATCGGTTGATAAATACGATTTGGAGCAACTCAGAACATTTGGGATCCTGGGGTGCCCAATTTTGGGAGGGTGAGGTACCTAATTTTGGAGGCAATCTTCATGAATCTATTTGTGCCACCCCACAATGCAGTTTATTTGGCGAAAATCGGTTGATACATACGATTTTGAGCAACTCAGCACTTTTGGGCTCCAAGGGTGCCCAATTCTGGGAGGGTGAGGTACCTAATTTGGGTGGCAATCTTCATGAATTTATTTGTGCCACCCCACAATGCAGTTTATTTGGCGAAAATCGGTTGATAAATGCGATTTTCAGCAACTCAGCACTTTTGGGCTCCTAGGGTGCCCAATTTTGGGAGGGTGAGGTACCTAATTTGGGTGGCAATGTTCATGAATCATTTGTGCCACCCTACAATGCAGTTTATTTGGCGAAAATCGTTTAATAAATGCAATTTTGAGCAACTCAGCACCTTTGGGCTCCTAGGGTGCCCAATTTTGGGAGGGTGAGGTACCTAATTTTGGTGGCAATCTTCATGAATCTATTTGTGCCACCCCACAATTCAGTTTATTTGGCGAAAATCGGTTGATAAATGCGATTTTGAGCAATTCAGCACTTTTGAGCTCCTAGGATGCCTAATTTTGGGAGGGTGAGGAGCCTAATGTCGGTGGCAATCTTCATGAATCTATTTGTGCCACCCCACAATGCAGTTTATTTGGCGAAAATCGGTTGATAAATGCGATTTTGAGCAACTCAGCACATTTGGGCTCCTAGGGTGCCCAATTTTGGGAGGGTGAGGTACCTAATTTAGGTGGCAATCTTCATGAATCTATTTGTGCCACCCCACAATGCAGTTTATTTGGCGAAAATCGGTTGATAAATGCGATTTTGAGCAACTCAACACCTTTGAGATCCTAGGGTGCCCAATTTTGGGAGGGTGAGGTACCTAATTTTGGTGGCAATCTTCATGAATCTATTTGTGCCACCCCACAATGCAGTTTATTTGGCGAAAATCGGTTGATAAATGCGATTTTGAGCAACTCAGCACTCTTGGGCTCCTAGGGTGCCCAATTTTGGGAGGGTGAGGTACATTATTTTGGTGGCAATGTTCATGAATCTATTTGTGCCACCCCACAATGCAGTTTATTTGGCGAAAATCGGTTGATAAATGCGATTTTGAGCAACTCACCTCTTTTGGGCTCCTAGGGTGCCCAATTTTGGGAGGGTGAGGTACCTAATTTTGGTGGCAATCTTCAGGAATCCATTTTTGTCTCCCCACAATGCAGTTTACTTGGCAAAAGTCGGTTGATAAATGCGATTTGGCGCAAATCAGCACATTTGGGCTCTGAGAGTGCCCAATTTTGAGAGGGTCAGGTACCTAATTTTTGTGGCAATCTTCATGAATCTATTTGTGCCACCCCGCAATGCAGTTTATTTAGCGAGAATCGGTTGATAAATGCGTTTTGGAGCAACTCAGCACTTTTGGGCTCCTAGGGTGCCCAATTATGGGAGGGTGAGGAACCTAATTTTGGTGGAAATCTTCATGAATCTATTTGTGCCACCCCACAAAGCAGTTTATTTGGCGAATACCGGTTGATAAATACGATTTGGAGAACTTGGCACTTTTGGGCTCCTAGGGTGCCCAATTTTGAGAGGGTGAGGTACCTAATTTTGGTGGCAATCTTCATGAATCCATTTGTGCCACCCAACAATGCAGTTTATTTGGCGAAAATCGGTTGATAAATGCGATTTGGAGCAACTCAGCACATTTGGGCTCCTAGGGTGCCCAATTATGGGAGGGTGAGGAACCTAATTTTGGTGGCAATCTTCATGAATCTATTTGTGCCACCCCACAAAGCAGTTTATTTGGCGAATACAGGTTGATAAATACGATTTGGAGAACTCGGCACGTTTGGGTTCCTAGGGTGCCCAATTTTGGGAGGGTGAGGTACCTAATTCTGGTGGCAATCTTCATGAATCTATTTGTGTCACCCCACAATGCAGTTTATTTGGCGAAAATCGGTTCATAAATGCGATTTTAAGCACCTCAGCGCATTTGGGCTCATAGGGGTGCCCAATTTTCGGAGGGTGAGGTACCTAATTTTGGTGGCAATCTTCATGAAACTATTTGTGCCTCCCCAGAATGCAGTTTATTTGGCGAAAATCGGTTGATAAATGCGATTTTGAGCACCTCAGCACTTTTGGGCTCATGGGGGTGCTCAATTTTCGGAGGGTGAGGTACCTAATTTTGGTGGCAATCTTCATGAATCTATTTGTGCCACCCCACAATGCAGTTTATTTGGCGAAAATCGGTTGATAAATGCGATTTGGCGCAACTCAGCACTTTTGGGCTCTGAGAGTGCCTAATTTTGGGAGGGTCAGGTACCTAATTTTTGTGGCAATCTTCATGAATCTATTTGTGCCACCCCACAATGCAGTTTATTTAGCGAGAATCGGTTGATAAATGCGATTTGGAGCAACTCAGCACATTTGGGCTCCTAGGGTACCCAATTATGAGAGGGTGAGGGACCTAATTTTGGTGGCAATCTTCATGAATCTATTTGTGCCACCCCACAAAGCAGTTTATTTGGCGAATACCGCTTGATAAATACGATTTGGAGAACCCGGCACTTTTGGGTTCCTAGGGTGCCCAATTTTGGGAGGGTTAGGTACATAATTTTGGTGGCAATCTTCATGAATCTATTTGTGTCACCCCACAATGCAGTTTATTTGGCGAAAATCGGTTCATAAATGCGATTTTGAGCAATTCAGCACATTTGGGCTCCTAGGGTGCCCAATTTTGGGAGGGTTAGGTACCTAATTTTGATGGCAATCTTCATGAATCTATTTGTTCCACCCTACAATGCAGTTTTTTTGGCGAAAATCGGTTGATAAATGCGATTTTAAGCAACTCAGCACTTTTGGGCTCCTAGGGTTCACAATTTTGGGAGGGTGAGGTACCTAATTTTGGTGGCAATCTTCGTGAATCTATTTGTGCCACCCCACAATGCAGTTTATTTGGCGAAAATCGGTTGATAAATGCGATTTTGAGCATCTCAGCACATTTGGGCTCCTAGGGTGCCCAATTTTGGGAAGGTGTGGTACCTTATTTTGGTGGCAATCTTCATGAATCTATTTTTGCCACCCCACAATGCAGTTTATTTGGCGATAATCGGTTGATAAATGCGATTTATAGCAACTCAGCACGTTTGAGCTCCTAGGGTGCCTAATTTTGGGAGGGTGAGGAGCCTAATTTTGGTGGCAATCTTCATGAATCTATTTGTGCCACCCCACAATGCAGTTTATTTGGCGAAAATCGGTTGATAAATGCGATTTTGAGCAACTCAGCACTTTTGGGCTCCTAGGGTGCCCAATTTTGGGAGGGTGAGGTACCTAATTTTGGTGGCAATCTTCATGAATCTATTTGTGCCATCCCACAATGCAGTTTATTTGGCGAATATCGGTTGATAAATGCGATTTTGAGCAACTCAGCACTTTTGGGCTCCTAGGGTGCCCAATTTTGGGAGGGTGAGGTACCTAATTTTGGTGGCAATTTTCATGAATCCATTTTTGTCACCCCACAATGCAGTTTACTTGGATAAAGTCGGTTGATAAATGCGATTTGGCGCAACTCAGCACTTTTGGGCTCTGAGAGTGCCCAATTTTGGGAGGGTCAGGTACCTAATTTTTGTGGCAATCTTCATGAATCTATTTGTGCCACCCCACAATGCAGTTAATTTAGCGAGAATCGGTTGATAAATGCGATTTGGAGCAACTCAGCACTTTTGGGCTCCTAGGGTGTCCTATTATGGGAGGGTGAGGAACTTAATTTTGGTGGCAATCTTCATGAATCTATTTGTGCCACCCCACAAAGCAGTTTATTTGGCGAATACCGGTTGATAAATACGATTTGGAGAACTCGGCACTTTAGGGTTTCTAGGGTGCCCAATTTTGGGAGGGTGAGGTACCTAATTTTGGTGGCAATCTTCATGAATCTATTTGTGTCACCCCACAATGCAGTTTATTTGGCGAAAATCGGTTCATAAATGCGATTTTGAGCACCTCAGCACTTTTGGGCTCATAGGGGTGACCAATTATCGGAGGGTGAGATACCTAATTTTGGTGGCAATCTTCATGTATCTATTTGTGCCACCCCACAATGCAGTTTATTTGGCGAAAATCGGTTGATAAATGCGATTTTGAGCACCTCCGCACTTTTGGGCTCATAGGGGTGCCCAATTTTCGGAGGGTGAAGTACCTAATTTTGGTGGCAATCTTCATGAATCTATTTGTGCCACACCACAATGCAGTTTATTTAGCGAGAAACGGTTGATAAATGCGATTTGGAGGAACTCAGCACTTTTGGGCTCCTAGGGTGCCCAATTATGGAGGGTGAGGAACCTAATTTTGGTGGCAATCTTCATGAATCTATTTGTGCCACCCCACAAAGCAGTTTATTTGGCGAATACCGGTTGATAAATACGATTTGGAGAACTCAGCACATTTGGGTTCCTAGGATGCCCAATTTTGGGAGGGTGAGGTACCTAATTTTGGGGACAATCTTCATGAATCTATTTGTGTCACCCCACAATGCAGTTTATTTGGCGAAAATCGGTTCAAAAATGCGATTTTGAGCAATTCAGCACATTTGTGCTCCTAGGGTGCCCAATGTTGGGAGGGTGAGGTACCTAATTTTGGTGGCAATCTTCATGAATCTATTTGTGCCACCCTACAATGCAGTTTATTTGGCGAAAATCGGTTGATAAATGCGATTTGGAGCAACTCAGCACATTTGGGCTCCTAGGATGCCCAATTATGGGAGGGTGAGGAACCTAATTTTGGTGGCAATCTTCATGAATCTATTTGTGCCACCCCACAAAGCAGTTTATTTGGCGAATAGCGGTTGATAAATACGATTTGGAGAACTCGGCACTTTTGGGTTCCCAGGGTGCCCAATTTTGGGAGGGTGAGGTACCTAATTTTGGTGGCAATCTTCATGAATCTATTTGTGCCACCCCACAATGCAGTTTATTTGGCGAAAATCGGTTCATAAATGCGATTTTGAGCACCTCAGCACATTTGGGCTCATAAGGGTGCCCAATTTTCGGAGGGTGAGGTACCTAATTTTGGAGGCAATCTTCATGAATCTATTTGTACCACCCCACAATGCAGTTTATTTAGCGAGAGTCGGTTGATAAATGCGATTTGGCGCAACACAGCAGTTTTGGGTTCTGAGAGTGCCCAATTTTTGGAGGGTGAGGTACCTATTTTTTGTGGCAATCTTCATGAATCTATTTGTGCCAAAACACAATGCAGTTTATTTAGCGAAAATCGGTTGATAAATGCGATATGGAGCAACTCAGCACTTTTGGGCTCCTAGGGTGCCCAATTATGGGAGGGTGAGGAACCTAATTTTGGTGGCAATCTTCATGAATCTATTTGTGTCACCCCACAATGCAGTTTATATGGCGAGAATCGGTTCATAAATGCGATTTTGAGCAATTCAGCACATTTGGGCTCCTAGGGTTCCCAATTTTGGTAGGGTGAGGTACCTAATTTTGGTGGCAATCTTCATGAATCTATTTGAGCCACCCCACAATGCAGTTTATTTGGCGAAAATCGGTTGATAAATGCCATTTTGAGCAACTCAGCTCTTTTGGGCTCATAAGGTGCCCAATTTTGGGATGGCGAGGTACCTAATTTTGGTGGCAATCTTCATGAATCTATTTGTGCCACCCCACAATGCAGTTTATTAGGCGAAAATCGGTTGATAAATGCGATTTTGAGCAACTCAGCACATTTGGGCTCCTAGGGTGCCCAATTTTGGGAGGGTGGGGTACCTTATTTTGGTGGCAATCTTCATGAATCTATTTGTTCCACCCCACAATGCAGTTTATTTGGCGAAAATCTGTTGATAAATGCGATTTGCAGCACCTCAGCTCTTTTGGGCTCCTAGCATGCCCAATTTTGGGAGGGTGAGGTACCTAATTTTTGTGGCACTCTTCATGAATCTATTTGTGCCACACCACAATGCAGTTTATTTGGCGAAAATCGGTTGATAAATGCGATTTTGAGCACCTCAGCACTTTTGGGCTCATAGGGGTGCTCAATTTTCGGAGGGTGAGGTACCTAATTTTGGTGGCAATCTTCATGAATCTATTTGTGCCACCCCACAATGCAGTTTATTTGGCGAAAATCGGTTGATAAATGCGATTTGGCGCAACTCAGCACTTTAGGGCTCTGAGAGTGCCCAACTTTGGGAGGGTCAGGTACCTAATTTTTGTGGCAATCTTCATGAATCTATTTGTGCCACCCCGCAATGCAGATTATTTAGCGAGAATCGGTTGATAAATACGATTTGGAGAACTCAGCACTTTTGGGCTCCTAGGGTGCCCAATTTTGGAAGGGTGAGGTACCTAATTTTTGTGGCAATCTTCATGAATCTATTTGTGCCACCCCACAATGCAGTTTATTTAGTGAGAATCGGTTGATAAATGCGATTTGGAGCAACTCAGCACTTTTGGGCTCCTAGGGTGCCCAATTATGGGAGGGTGAGGAACCTAATTTTGGTGGCAATCTTCATGAATCTATTTGTGCCACCCCACAAAGCAGTTTGTTTGGCGAATACCGGTTGATAAATACGATTTGGAGAACTTGGCACTTTTGGGCCCCAAGGGTGCCCAATTTTGGGAGGGTTAGGTACCTAATTTTGGTGGCAATCTTCATGAATCTATTTGTGCCACCCTACAATGCAGTTTATTTGGCGAAAATCGGTTGATAAATGCGATTTGGAGCAACTCAGCACATTTGGGCTCCTAGGGTGCCCAATTATGGGAGGGTGAGGAACCTAATTTTGGTGGCAATCTTCATGAATCTATTTGTGCCAGCCCACAAAGCAGTTTATTTGGTGAATACTGGTTGATAAATACGATTTGGAGAACTCGGCACTTTTGGGTTCCTCGGGTGCCCAATTTTGGGAGGGTGAGGTACCTAATTTTGGTGGCAATCTTCATGAATCTATTTGTGTCACCCCACAATGCAGTTTATTTGGCGAAAATCGGTTCATAAATGCGATTTTAAGCACCTCAGCACATTTGGGCTCATAGGGGTGCCCAATTTTCGGAGGGTGAGGTACCTAATTTTGGCGGCAATCTTCATGAATCTATTTGTGCCACCCCACATTGCAGTTTATTTGGCGAAAATCGGTTGATAAATGCGATTTTGAGCACCTCAGCACTTTTGGGCTCATAGGGGTGCTCAATTTTCGGAGGGTGAGGTACCTAATTTTGGTGGCAATCTTCATGAATCTATTTGTGCCACCCCACAATGCAGTTTATTTGGCGAAAATCGGTTGATAATGGCGCAACTCAGCACATTTGGGCTCTGAGAGTGCCCAATTTTGGGAGGGATAGGTACCTAATTTTTGTGGCAATCTTCATGAATCTATTTGTGCCACCCCACAATGCAGTTTATTTAGCGAGAATCGGTTGATAAATGCGATTTGGAGCAACTCAGCACTTTTGGGCTCCTAGGGTGCCCAATTACGGGAGGGTGAGGAACCTAATTTTGGTGGCAATCTTCATGAATCTATTTGTGCCACCCCACAAAGCAGTTTATTTGGCGAATACCATTGATAAATACGATTTGGAGAACTCGGCACATTTGGGTTCCTAGGGTGCCCAATTTTGGGAGGGTGAGGCACATAATTTTGGTGGCAATCTTCATGAATCTATTTGTGTCACTCCACAATGCAGTTTATTTGGCGAAAATCGGTTCATCAATGCGATTTTGAGCAATTCAGCACATTTGGGCTCCTAGGGTGCCCAATTCTGGGAGGGTGAGGTAACTAATTTTGGTGGCAATCTTCATGAATCTATTCGTGCCACCCTACAATGCAGTTTTTTTGGCGAAAATCGGTTGATAAATGCGATTTTGAGCAACTCAGCACTTTTGGTCTCCTAGGGTTCCCAATTTTGGGAGGGTGAGGTACCTAATTTTGGTGGCAATCTTCGTGAATCTATTTGTGCCACCCCACAATGCAGTTTATTTGGCGAAAATCGGTTGATAAATGCGATTTTGAGCATCTCAGCACATTTGGGCTCCTAGGGTGCCCAATTTTGGGAAGGTGTGGTACCTTATTTTGGTGGCAATCTTCATGAATCTATTTTTGCCACCCTGCAATGCAGTTTATTTGGGGATAATCGGTTGATAAATGCGATTTAGAGCAACTCAGCACGTTTGAGCTCCTAGGGTGCCTAATTTTGGGAGGGTGAGGAGCCTAATTTTGGTGGCAATCTTCATGAATCTATTTGTGCCACCCCACAATGCAGTTTATTTGGCGAAAATCGGTTGATAAATGCGATTTTGAGCAACTCAGCACTTTTGGGCTCCTAGGGTGCCCAATTTTGGGAGGGTGAGGTACCTAATTTTGGTGGCAATCTTCATGAATCTATTTGTGCCATCCCACAATGCAGTTTATTTGGCGAATATCGGTTGATAAATGCGATTTTGAGCAACTCACCTCTTTTGGACTCCTAGGGTGCCCAATTTTGGGAGGGTGAGGTACCTAATTTTGGTGGCAATCTTCAGGAATCCATTTTTGTCACCCCACAATGCAGTTTACTTGGAAAAAGTCGGTTGATAAATGCGATTTAGCGCAACTCAGCACTTTTGGGCTCTGAGAGTGCCCAATTTTGGGAGGGTCAGGTACCTAATTTTTGTGGCAATCTTCATGAATCTATTTGTGCCACCCCACAATGCAGTTAATTTAGCGAGAATCGGTTGATAAATGCGATTTGGAGCAACTCAGCACTTTTGGGCTCCTAGGGTGTCCTATTATGGGAGGGTGAGGAACCTAATTTTGGTGGCAATCTTCATGAATCTATTTGTGCCACCCCACAAAGCAGTTTATTTGGCGAATACCGGTTGATAAATACGATTTGGAGAACTCGGCACTTTAGGGTTTCTAGGGTGCCCAATTTTGGGAGGGTGAGGTACCTAATTTTGGTGGCAATCTTCATGAATCTATTTGTGTCACCCCACAAAGCAGTTTATTTGGCGAAAATCGGTTTATAAATGCGATTTTGAGCAACTCAGCACATTTGGGCTCCTAGGGTGCCCAATTTTGGGAGGGTGAGGTACCTTATTCTGGTGGTAATCTTCATGAATCCATTTGTGTCACCCCACAATGCAGTTTATTTGGCGAAAATCGATTCATAAATGCGATTTTGAGCAATTCAGCACATTTGGGCTCCTAGGGTGCCCAATTTTTTGGCGAAAATCGGTTGATAAATGCGATTTTGAGCAACTCAGCACTTTTGGTCTCCTAGGGTTCCCAATTTTGGGAGGGTGAGGTACCTAATTTTGGTGGCAATCTTCATGAATCCATTTGTGCCACCCCACAATGCAGTTTATTTGGCGAAAATCGGTTGATAAATGCGATTTTGAGCAACTCAGCACTTTTGGGCTCCTAGGGTGCCCAATTTTGGGAGGTTGAGGTACCTAATTTTGGTGGCAATCTTCATGAATCTATTTGTGCCACCCCACAATGCAGTTTATTTGTCGAAAATTGGTTAATAAATGCGATTTTGAGCAACTCAGCACTTTTTGGCTCCTAGGGTTCCCAATTTTGGGAGGGTGAGGTACCTAATTTTGGTGGCAATCTTCATGAATCTATTTGTGCCACCCTACCCTGCAGTTTATTTGGCGAAAATCGGTTGATAAATGCGATTTTGAGCAACTCAGCACTTTTTGGCCCCTATGGTGCCCAATTTTGGGAGGGTTAGGTACCTAATTTTGGTGGCAATCTTCATGAACCTATTTGTGCCACCCCACAATGCAGTTTTTTGGCGGAAATCGGTTGATAAATGCGATTTTGAGCAACTCAGCACATTTGGGCTCCTAGGGTGCCCAATTTTGAGAGGGTGAGGAGCCTAATTTTGGTGGCAATCTTCATGAATCTATTTGTGCCACCCCACAATGCAGTTTATTTGGCGAAAATCGGTTAATAAATGCGATTTTGAGAACTCAGTACTTTTGGGCTCGTAGGGTGCCCAATTTTGGGAGGGTGAGGTACCTAATTTTGGTGGCAATCTTCATGAATCTATCTGTGCCACCCACAATGCAGTTTATTTGGCGAAAATCGGTTGATAAATGCGATTTTGAGCAACTCAGCACTTTTGGGCTCCTAGGGTGCCCAATTTTGGGAGGGTGAGGTACCTAATTTTGGTGGCAATCTTCCTGAATCTATTTGTGCCACCCCACAATGCAGTTTATTTGGCGAATACCAGTTGATAAATACGATTTGGAGAACTCGGCACTTTTGGGCTCCTAGGGTGCCCAATTTTGGGAGGGTGAGGAGCCTAATTTTGGTGGCAATCTTCATGAATCTATTTGTGCCACCCCACAATGCAGTTTTTTTTGGCGAAAATCGGTTGATAAATGCGATTTTGAGCAACTCAGCACTTTTGGGCTCCTAGGGTGCCCAATTTTGGGAGGGTGAGGAGCCTAATTTTGGTGGCAATCTTCATGACTCTATTTGTGCCACCTCACCATGCAGTTTATTTGGCGAAAATCGGTTGGTGGCGAATGTCGAATAAGGAACCGGGAATAAGTAACGGTTGTCACGTTCGTAATATTGACCAACATCCAGTAAAAAAAAAACAAAATAAGACAGATTTCCACCTATTGAGACTTGAGAGCCCACAGTCCATCTCGGTGCCACCCCGCTGTACGTGGTGAAGACATAGTACCTCGGGTCAGCACGGTGGTCTACCGTGTTACCCAATATTGAGGCATCTCAGTTTAACACTGTGCGAGGTAACAGAACAATTAATTACAAGCATGACGATACTTCAGCCATTACTACAGTATGGGCATGCAGGATTACTACAGACAACATTAACGGAGTATGAGCTGAGCATCCTGTCCGTTAGAGTTCTTCTGAATTCAGATCTATTGAAATTTTGAACCAATGGTTCAATTTCATTCCACATTCTTGGAAAAGAGTGGATTGGGAGATTAGCTGAAAACTGAGTACGAGGTTTGAGAACGTATATCTTTCCTGACTGCCTTGTATCCATTCCTGATGGATTTGTATAAAGCTTGAAGGTACTTTCGAAACTCACGGGCAGTCTTTTATGGAACCAGTCGTACATAAAAAGAAGGACGTTAAGTTTGTATAGATCTTTGAATTTCAGAATTTTAAGTTTTCTGAACAGGGGGTCGGTATGTGAATTGTATGTTTTGTTGTCTATTATGCGTATTGCTTTTTCTGTAGGTTAAAAATTCTGGACGCCGAAGGTGAGTGACCCCAAACTTAGATGCCGTAAAGAATATGACAATGTACCAGAGAAAAGTATAATGTCTTTAGAGCATCCCTCGAAAGTATATTTTTGGCCTTGTTAATACAGTATATAGCTCTTGACATTTTTGAGCAAACAACAGATATGTGTTGTTTAAAGGTCAAATTTTCGTCCATGTTAACCTCTAAAAACCTAACAGCTGTCTCGTTGTTAGGGTTAGAGTTGCCAACGCATGTAATGTTGGTATCGTCTATGGAAATAATCCTGTTCTCTATCTGATATAAATCACTTGAGGGATGAAGGAGAAGAAATTTTGTTTTGGTTGGATTTGGTACTAGCTTGTTAGCAGAACACCATCTGCTTATGTTAGTAAGCTCGTTGTTTGCTTTTTCGGTCAAATTATCGAGATTATTATCAGAGGCGAAGGCTGTGGTGTCATCTGCAAACGACAATATGTTAAGTGATGTCGATTGGCTTATGTCATTTATATATAGTATAAAGAGCAAGGGACCAAGAATTGATCCTTGCGGTACGCCTGTTATGGGTAAGAAGTCGGTGTTTTTGTTTGCGAACGATACATATTGATTTCTTCCATTCAGATAACTTTCAAACCAGGAATTTGCATGACCCCTAATGCCGTAATATTCCAATTTTTTTAACAAGATGTGGTGATTTATAGTGTCAAAGGCTTTAGAAAAATCCACAAATGCTGCCAGTGTGCAGTCTTTTGTTGATTTATCGTTCGTTAGGGCAACGTTGTTTAGAAGATGCAGTATTGGGTGCACCGTGGAATGGGCCTTTCTAAATCCGAATTGATACTGATAGATGATATTGTGTTAATTTAAAAACTTTGAGATTCGGGATATGCATTATTTTCTCTAAAACTTTAGTGAAAACTGGTAAAATGCTTATAGGTCGGTAATTGTTAAACAACTGGGTATCTCCAGACTTGAAAATGGGGATGACTCTGGCAATTTTCATTTTCAGTGGAACTATCCCAGTTAAAAATGACAAGTTGATTACATGAGTTAAAGGTTCGGCAATTTCAAAAATTATTTCTTTCAGAAGCTTAGTGGACAAATCATCACAGTCCCTTCTAGATTTTGAGTTTAGATTCTTGACACATGTTATTACTTCTTGTGTGGAGGTTGGCGAAATAAACATGGATTGAGTATTATTGTGATTTAAATAATCTGTGAAGTTTTGGGGTGAGACAGGAACTTGCTCACTTAGACTCCGTCCAATGTTGGCGAAAAAGTTATTGAAACCATCTGCAATTTGTTTAGGATCAGTCAGTTCATTGTTACTTTCTACAAAACTAGTACCCTTATTCACACCCTATTTAAAACACTAACCTCAGAGACCTCATCCTCAACCTTATTGTTATTATTTTGCGATATTGGATATTGACCGATCCATAGTGAATCATGTGGCATCAACTGTCTTCGTATTACATCGTATTAATAGGTGGAGATGAATGTTTCCTAACCCAATGTAGTTTTTCCTGTGGTATGAATAGTTTTGCTTTTCCTCCACCTATCTTATTCAAGCATATGGGAATCCTTGAATCTAATTGTACAAAATTTAAGAAAGTCTATGATTTTTGAAGCCCCGTATCCGTACTTTTGTTATGGGAAAAGAATGGATGTAGATGGGGAGATTAAATTACTATTGCACCAGATGGGCCACGATGCGTTTAGGTAGTTGGCCTAAAAATAAGTTTTCTTGTGTAATACTCAGATTTCCTTTCGGCATTGAAAACGCCTTGGCTTCCACACGGTCGATAGGATATTTTACAGTTGCTTTTGTTAGTGCTTTCTCGTGAGCCATTCTCACGAATGATTGGAGTCTCTCTTTGCGTACAAACATGGATACATCTAGAATTTTGATCTTGTAGTGGTGAGTGGACCTTCTCGTGTCTGGAAAAGTGGTGTCTCCTGTTAAACGTCTTTGCACATTTTAAGCATCGATACCTCTTAGGGCCGTGGATGGTTCGTCTGTGTAGTATGAGACATTTAAAATGACTGAATGATTTCTGGCACTCTTCACAGGTGTGATGTTGATCCATCGCTGGCTAAACGTAGAATGACAAAATTTGGAGAGGAATCCCTTTTTATACCCTCGAGATTTTATGTAAAAACACGGAACATCATTTTATGGAGTTGGATAGGAATCCCACTTTTGGAATCCCTTTTTGGATGGAATCCCTTTTTCGAAAACGCCTATGGCCATGGAATCCCTTTTTTCTGAAATGAGTCTAAGAGTCGTTCGAGGAGTCACTCGAACGAGCAATTGCTCGTTGGCTGATTTGAACGATGGGATTCGAGTCGTTCGAGCAATAGTTGCGAGTCACTCGACATAAGACGGAATCCCACTTTTGGAATCCCATTTGTGGAATCCCTTTTTCGAAAACGCCTATGGCTATGGAATCCCGTTTTTCAGAAATGAGTCTAAGAGTCGTTCGAGGAGTCACTCGAACGAGCAATTGCTCGTTGGCTCATTTGCTCGATGGGATTCGAGTCGTTCGAGCAATAGTTGCGAGTCACTCGACATAAGATGGAATCCCACTTTTGGAATCCCTTTCTGGAATCCCATTTGTGGAATCCCTTTTTCGAAAACGCCTATGGCCATGGAATCCCTTTTTTCTGAAATGGGTCTAAGAGTCGTTCGAGGAGTCACTCGAACGAGCAATTGCTCGTTGGCTCATTTACTCGATGGGATTCGAGTCGTTCGAGGAGTCACTCGATCGAGCAGTTACTCTAAAGCTCATTTGCTCGGTGGGATTCGAGTCATTCGAGCAATGATTTATCAATAACTGCTCGATTGCTTATTGGGTTTGGGAATACTTTTTATATACACAAGGGAGATAACTGCATTATGGGAAATCAAGCACTGGTAATTATAAGACTTGGACGAGAGAACCAGAGATAGTTTGGACTGGATAGACTGTTAGTGATAGAGAAATATATGCAATAGGCATTAAAAATCGGATTCTGAGAAAAAATCAGGCCCTGTACTCCTATTCAATAAAACATACCCCCTGTACCCCTTGGTACTATAGCACAACGTGTTATTTTTATATGCCCAAAATGGGGCTTCACATGTCCGTTTGGGTGGTTTGGTGGAGATTTTGGTGGTTTGTAAGGGTGGTCGGGTCTATTTCGGTAATTCTACAAAGTAAACGAGGATTTGAGGAAAATCCGAACCAGAAAAATATTTTAGTTCAATCGAACACACCCCCAGGGGACCCCTTGGTACTATAGCACTACGTGCTACTATTATAAGCCAAAAGAAAGGCGGTCCTAAATAGGGTTCTGACAGAATTCGAAATAGTAAAACTGGTCGAGTTGTTTGTGGTAATTCTACGAATCGGGAAAATACTCCTGTACAAAGGAACATACCCTCCGAACATACCCTATCCCATAAGAAAGTTTTAGGTAACATAGCAATCACGTGCTACCATAGATACCAAGATGGCGGTATACAAAATGGACGACGGAAACACGTATGGCCGCTCACGCGGGTTACCATGACAACACAACATGGCGCCACTAGGTCACGTGACTATGACGTCACATGAGATCCAGCAATGAGATCCGACAAACCGGAGGTGTCCGGGTACATGACATACTACTGGTAGTGGTAGTGGATTTATTTTTTTCGTTTTTGATTTAAGAGTAGCATTCGCCTATATATAATTATCTTACCTTTTGGTATACACTACAACCTATATGGCGTCCACCCAATTCGTATACTTTGGATTGAATTTAATTGAACTAGTTCTTTGCCTTTGAATGCAAATTTATATTTTGCAAAATCACAGGGTAAAAGTAACGAGAAAAGAAATACAGTACATATGAATCGATTGAGAATTGATGAGAAAGAAATGTGTTGTGTCTATAGGGGTTATGTTTATTATGTCAGAAAATGTAGTTTGTGTACCTATAATTGGTGAAAAAAGTGTGTGTGTGGGGGAGGGGGCGTGCCCCTCCTGCCCCGCTGCCCCTAACCTGCTATATGATCATCTCAAAACGTGCAAGTTCCCCTCCTTTTTTCACAATGTGCTATGTGAAGTGTTATTTACCACTGAATAAAGGTGTGAGTCCCGATCTATGGCATACCCATCCCCACCCTACCGACTATCGCTTGAAGAATATACGAATGAAGACCTAAATTTCATAGCCAAGGTTTTCAGACACCCTTACTGTAAGGACCTCAGTTTTTGGTATTTAAATATCCTCTTCGCTTTCATTCACTGGAATTGAATAACAAGATAAAACAACAGTAAACATGGTAGAATGAGTTTTAATTGTCCCATTTATTCGCTATAACATTGTTACATTTACTCAAAGTAAAAACACAGCCTTTTCGATTCGTAACAAGGTCGCTGCTCATCATGTGCTTTCAATTGGAGGACAAATCACCCCTATTACGCTCGGCCCAGACAATCGTTGCGCTAACGCGAATAACATCCATGTCGCTGGTTCGTGCCGATGCGTGTTACTGAAATTCACCCGTTGGAGTTCATATAATTACAGGAGAAGTAGATTACCACTAAACCACTGCGGGAGAGAGCAATTATTTTCAAATTTAAGGGAGTAGTAGAAGCGCTAGTGGTATTTAAAAGATTGCCAGCGGTACCTTAACTTTTACTTATAAATGTAAGTATATGTTGCGTGTGAAATGCACCCCACAGCCGGTGAAGTAGAAATTTCATGAGGGGGTTAACCTTCCTCACTCTCAATTTAAAAAAAAAAAATTCCCAAACTATCTTGTGACTCGCAGCCCCCTTCCCACCCATGCGACGCATGGATGCCCCAACCCAGTGCCCCTTCGTCTTCCTGCCTTAAAAACATACGAGTTTCAGTGGAGAGAGAGAGAGAGAGAGGGGGAGAGAGAGAGAGAGAGAGAGAGAGAGAGAGACAGACAGACAGACAGACAGACAGACAGACACACAGACAGACAGACAGACAGAGAATGGTAGTTTTAAAGAAAACCCCTCATTTTCTGTGTTAAATGGGTGAGGTGTTAGGCTATTGACATTGTCAATTTATTCTGCTGGAACGATAATTTCAAATTAACACATCCACCATAATAGGCTTCTGAAAACATCAGGTTTATACAATGATTGGTATTTGTTTGATTATGTCAATAATACGCTAGCGTGGTGTCTCTTTCATTGCGAGATCGTTGCCACTGGTTTAATTGCTGGAAAAAACACTAATCATACAGCTTCTGACTACATATGGGAGCTGCCTTGCTAATTTTTTAATGTTGTTTTTGCGCAGTTTCACTTAACTTGAGCTATTATCTGAGTGAAATTTACACTCGATGGGTGTTTCCAAATTGGTCCGCTATCCATGTTCTGTTTCTGTGTTTTGCACCAGGCTACTTGACAACCTCAAGCAAAATACAATTTGCCCACGCATATAAGATCATGTTTGACTCAATTTATTAGAATGGGTCGATATGCATAGGAGCGAAATTTTGGATCAAAATTAACATCCGACTTCCCATGCACATGTCTGAAATTTGTAAAAAAAAACTTTGCCATCGTGAAAACGCACACGCTTCCTAACGTATTCTTTCAAACGTTATTGTGGAATAAATAATTGAAACACATTTTCACTGTTCTCTGTTATTTGAGTACGCTTTCCTTTGTCATTTTACCACAATAAGTGCAGAATATCGAATCACACAAATGGACGCCCTTCTCCAATGTTGAGCTGATGCATAAACCACAATATTGCCTTTTGACTGCTCCACAGATAAATAGCTTATTTTTGGTATGGCCAGGTTTAAACAGCAGTACTACATCACTGGTGGAGAAGGTTCTTTATATATTTCTATTCTACTCAAAGTTTGCTAAGTACCAAATATTTGACACATCATTGTGAAATTTGCTTTTGACATATTTGCGATATTTTTGGTGGATATGGTTGAGGAATGTATTGAGATGGTCCCCAGTGTTTTCACAAGCTCTCTTTGTCAGGCAGACTTTTTCGTGATAGTCAAGGAAAGCATTACCCCTCGATTTTCATGATGTTTTCGTATACTGTCTACATGCAAATGACATGTGTGGTGTATACAATCTTCATTTCAACACAAACCCTTGTGATTTAATGATTGAATATGGCAAATGCAAATGTAAGAAGACATTTGTCCGAAGCAGAAATGTGGCGGGCTGTAGGGATGGTGGAGCAAGGGGCTTCCCATCGTCAGGTTGGTGAAGCCCTTGGTGTGCACCATACGGTGATCGGAGCCTGGGCAAGATTTCAGCAGTATGGCACACCAGTAAGACAGCGTGGTGGTGGCAGGGACAGGGCAACATCTGCAGCTGAAGACCGGTTTTTGATCATTCTGGCCTGTAGGAACCGCTTTGCCACAGCAACCCAGCTTCGCAGTGACCTTCAGAATGCATCCGGGGTAAATGTTTCGACGCAGACTATCCGGGAAAGGTTGCACGAATGTGGTCTCCGATCGAGAAGATCATGTATTCTCATTCCGCAGTCCCAGAACCACCGCCAGGAACCATATGAAAGGACCATGGACCAAGTTGGATGGACCAGAGAAGATTGGCGACCTATCCTTTTTACACAGATAGGCGTTCTAGGGTATGGAGAAGACCAGGAGAGCGATTCCTTGCAGCTATCATTGCTGAGCATGACCGCTATGATGGAGGGCCAATGATGGTCTGGGGCGGCGTCATCAGGGATGGACGTACAGACCTCTGTATCCTTGAACGTGGTACATTTGTTGTGAAGTGAGGCCACAGGGGTTAATCAAGCTCGCAAGCTCGGGTAAAGAACTCGAGCCCATGAAAGTGTTATGAGGATTTATTTGGTAACATGGATTCAAGTTTTATTAACAGTAATAACATAAATTGAACATGACAATAAAATACATGGAATTGTATTAAACTGGCGACCAGAGTACAGGCGTACTTTGTGGGTACACGCCAGATGTTCTCTTCACAATGTTAGGCATACCTTTGCAGGCCAATATTGTCAACAAGCAAGCAAAATTGTAGGATTTGTTGATGGATGGAACAGTAACATTCAGCAGTATTCCTGGGATGTTGGTGTTCGAACTGTCCAACAAATCATAGCATGTATCTAGTGAGGCTCCCTGGATATCCGAATTGCAAAATTGCACAAGTCACCAGATCATTCTGCCGGTTAACTGACGCACGGCAGGATACTATTTTATAGCAGATATCCCATGAACTGAATGCAGAGTAACCGACAGTTTGCATGGCAGTAATAGAGTCCACAAAATGGTGACCGCCACGTCAAGAGACTTTCCTTAAATTCTCCAAAACTCAGGGAGAATTTGCTGACGGTCGTCACGTACCCCAGGTATTGCATCAGAAATTTGGTGTACACTATGATAAGCACCAGTTTCTGACTGCTTAGAAAAGTTGTCTCTGGGCTCCTGACGAACACTAAACGGTCTTCAGGGAGAACCCTGGATGCCGCCACTGCTGTTGAAGGAATGAACTTTGTTGTTTGATACAATTTACTTTTTTATGCCAGAGACAACGACAGGTTAGTCGCGAATTTGTTAATAGAATAAATGATTGATTTATTAAAATAGTAGGTAATTTGAATCTGGTCTTCGTTCTGATGTACACGACAAGTTCGTGAACTTACCTACGGAACTGAACCTAAAATCTGGAGCCTGTGTCTGATATCGTCTGGTAAGGAATCACAAAGCGCCACGGGCTGGTGGGATCTCACAGAACTGCCAGTAAACACAACGCTTGGGGTCAGAATTTACGATCACAGATCGATAGACTTTTTACTTAATTCCGCAACACATTGACGGCACAGCGGTATATTGATGAGATCCTGGATGTCCACGTCAGATTGTATGCAGGTGCAGTGGGTGATAGATTCATTCTGATGGACGATAACGCTCGTCCTCATGTTGCACATGCTGTCAGGGAGTACCGACAGAGGGAAGGTATTGAGCGTATGGACTGGCCAGTAAGATCCCCTGACCTCAATCCAATCGAACATGTCTGGAATGAGTTGCAGCTTGCAATTTCATCCCGTCCAGCCAAAAAGTATCCAGGAGCTGGGTGCCATACTGGCCCAAAAATGGAACAACATTCCATAAAGGACCACCAGGAACCTGATTGGGAGCATGAGAAGGCGTTGTCAAGCTGTAATTAATAGTAATGGGTCTCATACTCGATATTGAACCCATACCAGTTCGCTCCGTCAACTTTTTGGCAAATTGAAAAATTTCCTCTCTTGCCAATAATATTTATTTTCCATGGTTATCGTATTCAAAAGCTAAAAAATAATGTCAAACACAACTAAAATCTTAATTTCTGTACTTAAATCATTAAAGATATAATTAAATAAAAAATATATAACTTTTCCTAACAATATTTCAACTAAAACGTAAAACAGATAGTTGGATATACTTGGTGCTTAGCAAACTTTGAGTAGTATATTTATTTTTTTTTCCGTAAGTCTCGATTGATTACTTCTTGATCAGCAGCAAACATTTGTACTAATCACTGACAGAACTTTATGGGGGGGGGGGGGGGTCTTCGGATCATATTTCTCGTC
This sequence comes from Pictodentalium vernedei, assembly GCA_031216915.1. NCBI lineage: Eukaryota > Metazoa > Mollusca > Scaphopoda > Dentaliida > Dentaliidae > Pictodentalium > Pictodentalium vernedei. The sequence goes on along the minus strand of CM062296.1, from coordinate 435,421,798 downwards.
CCCCAAAAATCATTTTTGGACACCGAAAACATATAGATTATGTGCCGTATTTCTTATTTGGAACTATAGCTTGTTACAGTAAGGAGTGGCAGCCCATATTTCTTTAGGACTGAAATGGAAAGATAATTACATTTGATCGGCGATGGGGGGGGGG